>CAUYQG010196010.1:0-14729 GCA_963574415.1 Tarsius wallacei
GCCCCCCGCCCCCGGTGCCCCCCCTTCCGGTTGGTTAAAAATCAACTAACAATAACCGCTGGTACCTGACGCCCTGGTTTGGGGGTCCCTGTGGAGCCAACTTTTTTTGGGTGTCCCCCCCCCCCCCCCCCCCCCGCTTCCCTCCCCCGACAGCCCCGCCCCAGCCCTCCAGCGGCCCCTTTGCTGTCGCTACCGGGGAGGCTTGAAGCTATACCAGAAAGAACAACGAGCGTCCCTCATAAGGGTCCTCCGTGATAAACGTTAGTTTCTTGGGCCGGTTCCCTACTGCAGGAAGCGCGCTGGGAGGAAGAACGCCGCCCTAGGCATCCCAAGAGTTACTTCCACCTGCTAAGGGACTTTCTCAAAACAGTCTTCCATCAGGCACCTTTTCAAAATGAACGTCCTTTCTTCCTCCCGTTGATTCCTCCAGAAAGATGACCTTCTTAGACGCTTCTCCTTCTTGGGGTGCTAAAGAAGCACTAGCGACCATCCTACCTATCCCCCCACCTCCGAAAATAACTTGGCTAGTTTTCCAATTTAGTGGGAAAGGTAGAACTAGCTGGTTGCTTCTTGACCAAAATAAAAGGAAAGAAGACTGGCTTCCAGGAACCCCTATGCCTCTCTGGACAAACTGCTTCTATGATCACAATGCTGATCACCTTCTCCTACACCCCTTCTCAAGATAATTTCTAGACAGGGCAATACAAGGCCGCTGACACCACCCTTTTACATCCGAGAAAGCTGCTGATATCTCACAGGACTCATGGGCTGTGCTGTTTAGGGCACCGTGATTAAAAAACCAGCGAAATTGGGACACCAAAATAAGACAAGTTTTTGGAGACAAGCGAATGTTTGACATAAGAAAACAGAAGACACAATGAAGTGGAAAATTAGGACTTTGGGAGCTTTTCACTTATTTTACAGTTAAGAAGGGCTTTTAGTTTATTTTATTGTTAAAATTTAGGGTGCAAGTCAGGATAAGGCATATAAGTAGTCTATGTGCAGGTGAAGCTTGGGCCCCCAACTGGTCCTCACTTCCCCTGATTTAGAATCACGTACCCTTGGTGATGCTACATGCTCCCCCTTCCCTTCAAAATAAGGGCTTTTATTTTGAATTGAATATGAGAGATGTCATCAAAACCTTTTGTTGGCTTAAGATCTCTAAAGCCCTATTGGTGCAAAAGATAGAGCCCAAAGCAGACTCCTGAGTTGTCCAAGAAATTTGTAGATTTCACTGGGGAAGGCTGAGAATCATCTCCATGTAAAGCCAGACTCCCAATTAGGAAGCAGCCTTATTTTACTGAACAGCTTGCAGTTTGGGAAAGGGTTTCCTAGGGGCTGCTGTCCTTTAAAGCAGAGAAGGAGGTGTGGAAAGAATAGTCCCCATGAGCTCCTGACTCAGGTTAGAGACTGACATCCAGAGGTACCACCAGAGTGAATGGAATGTGTGTAGAGCTAATGAGATGTTCAAAGATAGATTCGCCCAGGAAGTGCCAAAAGAAATGGAAGAGGAAAGGGTGGGGGAGAGCAGAAAGAATGGTCTAAGCGACACATCTTCAGCAGCCTGACCCCCAAGTCAAGATGATTTAAAGTTTTGATGGAAAGAACAGATGGAAGATGAAAGCATTTCTTGATGCAGGATGGCACTTCTTGGGCACTCATATGCTGCACAATATAGTATATCAAGCTCCTTATAGCTCAAGATATAAATAAAATGAAGAATGTAGTCAAACTCTTTTATTTGCCAACAACCTCCCTTGAATTGCTAACACTGATAAGAAAACAGTAGGAGAACTGAGACTAAGAAAAATCAAGAGCTACTAATGTGACCTGATTGCTACTATTTATTTAATGGAACAGTCATTATTTTCTTTCTTCAACATATGTGTCTGGTAATGAAGCAAAAAAGGGAAAATAACTATCAATGTGCCATTTTAGAAACACACAAACATTTGTTAGCTTTTTCACTTTACTGATGTTCTTTTAACATATGTATTTAAGATGAAACTAGTATTCAAGTACTAATAGCACAGAGAGCAATTCTGAATTAGGGCTTTATTTTTTAAGGATACAAGTTCAATTAGACAGAGAACAGAGATAAAATTGTTGTCAAACATAAAAATATGAATTGAAGTGCTTCTTTTTAGATGGCTCTTTCACATTGACTTGACCATATGGACACTGCCGAAGAAATAAAACAAATTATTATTGAGTTAGTTAACAATCATCTTGAAAAAGAACACTTCTCATGATGAAAAAAAAGAGACTGTTAACAATGTTATAGAAATCATTTGATCTATCAGGTCCTGCAGACCAAGAGGGGGAATATTGGCAATCTCAGGCAAATGATCCTAATTAGAGTCGAAGAGCCTTTTCCTAAATTCATCCTTCCAGTTTGGAGAATTTTACTGTCAAAAATCCACTCTTAGAAAATCCTCAAGTCCTCAATTTATGCAGAGCTCCTATGCATTTGATTAGAAAGAGCTAAGGGCACAGGAACATACATAAAAGTGAAGGTTCAATTTTTCAGTACTGGCTACAGTTAGTACACATATTTAGTGTTCATTCTTTAATTATAAAGTGGAGCAGGTAAAGGGAATAACACCTTCTTGTACCAAAATATATAGAATGTCCTGTAAACAGAGATTGGTATCTGTATATAATCTTGACCCTATAACGATTTACCTTTCTAGTATGCCTTTAAGTAGTGATAGTGAAAAGCCAATTTTCCTTTATTCTTTGTTCAAAATAAGGACATAGTTCAGCTTAATCAGTGTACAGAGAGATATATCCAGTGAAATAAACATTTTAGGAACTGTATAGCACTAATTTGGGGATAATCTAGTTTCACTTTTATTTTAAGCACAGACTAGAAAAGAGGAGAGAGAGAGAGAAAGTTGGTGGGTGGGAAGGAAGGAAGGGAAAGAAAAAGAAAGGGAAGGGGAAGGAATAAAAGAAAAAACTCATCATAATCTTAAGGAAATCCACCTCTCAGTACTGGGCAAGTTTCCATTTATTCGGCTAATAAGAAGAAAATGCTTTCTGGGATCTAGTTTGCCACATTCTAGATTTCGTTTTCTGCCCTCCTTGTACTTGTCTAGTGAACACATCTTATATGAAACCCCAAGAAAAGTTTCCTTGTAATAAAGAGCTCCCATGAATTTCAAATCACAGCATTTCAAGGCACTGATGCTCAAAGTGAAACATTAGAAAATGCCATTAACTTTAAAGGTCCTTTGTTGGTACTAAGGACTTCATTGTCCTTGGTTAAAGTAGCTTGTGAAAAGTGCACTACAAGTCTATTTGGCTTTTTTATTTGACTTGTTGTTCAAATAATAGGTATTTGCGAAGTTACAGAAGCACCGCAAACTGCTGCTGTAATTGAGATTTGCTACTCACGTGTCGGCAGGCAGAGCCACAGCATTCACCTCTCTGCAAGTGGGCAAGCTGTGTGAACACCACATAGCCAGTTGCTGGATCCACATAGTTTAGCTGGCCAGCCTGAAGTGCAATTGAATAAACAATCATTAATCTCAAAACTCGTATCTCCTCACTATAATGTCTAGTCATAAAATACTGCAAAAAAATTTAAAAACAATACTAAACTTCTTCCTAGCAATTTTAGTGGCACTTGCAGTTACAGACTGAATGCATTCCGGCATTATACATAATCCAACTTTATGTGACATAAGGAGAAAATATACAGTTTGAGAAAAATGAGAAGTTGATGGAAAAACAAGAACTCCTCTATACCTAATAACTATGTAGCCACTGCTCTGATATTTTTCACTTGGTTTTTAAGAAACAAGTTTAATAACAGGTGATTTAAATGATTTTAAGAGCTTAAGAGGCTGAAAATGAACTTTCACTCAGAAGTTGCAGTTGCAATTTCAGTACTTAAAATATGTGGATAATGATTTAAACTTACAGAAAGGTTGCTAATCAAAACCAACAGTCCTTATAGAAAAGTATTTCCTTTGCTATTATTGAACACTTTTCTTTACCTACGTGCTGTGTGTTATTCCATTGTACATTTTATACTATTTTTTTGTTTTTTGTTAGTTATATTTTTAAGCAAACAAAAAGTATTATTTTAATAGATGAACACTCACTACTTTCACAAATATGAACAAAAGCAACTTTTACTATACCATTTCAAATGTCAAGGTAGCATTCAAACATGGCTTCAAAAACTGCCCCAAGTGCTTTATGTGAAGGAAAAAGTAAATAACACAACATCTGTAGATTTCAGTTGTTTGGGTGATAATACGTAGCCTTGAATTTTTGTAGAGGAGTTTCCCATGGGCTTTTTGTATAACTCTTTTGCCATGCATTAACTCAGCGCCTCACTCTTGTGTAGAGTCTTTTCATTAAAATACACATGAAACTTGCATGTCTTCTGACATACATTTTTGAATGAACCATGAACAACTTCTTCAGTGTCTTATTTAATGACTGAACGTTTTATTCTAGTTGATGTTTTAACCGACTATGCTTTATGAATAAAGTGTGTAGCAAAAGGACAACTGTAGGTTCACTCTAAAGCATTCCAGCAAGGCTAGAGCAGGGCAGCAGAAATCCAACCAGCAAGTCCCAAGGCTGGTCTAGGGGGCCTCCCAAATCCTGCAGGGCCACAGAAACAGATCACATGAAACCAGGGACACGAAGCACTATTTTAGAATGACCGATGTTCAATTCCTTATTTACAAAGCTGGTGTTTGGAGACTCCGGGGAAGAAAAAAAAAAACAAAACTGGAAACACTGTAGCAGTCTTCTTTTCACTTTGCATAGCTTCTGGGAGTCTTCTGAGGGCAATTATCTGGCAACCTGGAAGCCTAACAGATCACTCCTGCGCATGCGCCTGCTCTCCTGCTTTCCATGTTGATTGAGCACCTCTGTGCTCGCCGGCTGCCCCCACAAACTTAATTTGTCCTCAGTAAATGAGCCTCACGTAATGGTGGCAACAGACAAAGATGCGGCGAGAGTGCTGACAGTTTGACTGGAGAGCAAGATGTTCAGTGATGCACATCAGCACCGGCAGCAAGGTGAGAGAGCTCTCTGCCTTGAGGCCGGAAGAAGGACCATTGTGAAGGGGCTCTTGATTTGTTGAAAAATAAAAACAACACAGAACTTGTTATTGGGCTTACTTAGGGTCTCCTGGACACTCGTTTAACCTGCGATACTGACACTGATGAAACAAATGGATTCCCCCAGTGAGAAAAAGTTCCTTTCCTTTCCTAGGCAAACTGAACCTTTCTTTACATGCCACTGGTGTTTCCTCTAAGCAGAATGACACTTTTCACTTACCTCCACCATATCTATATGAGGAAATATGGGAACAAATTACATGTTATTTTTAAAAGAAGAGTAAAAACAAGAACAATCAAAAGTTGCCAGTCATTTCCTGATGAGTCTTTATTCAGTTTCAACACTTGAATGGATCAGAATGTGGGTTCTCAGGGCCTACTAATTGTCAATTTTTTTAAAAGTACACTTTAGGCAACCTCCAAGGTTTTCTTTTCCACCTCTTCCTTTGGCTCAAGTCATACCATATAACAGTAGTCCTAGTCTCTCTGTCTCTCTTTCTGTCACACACACTCCCACACACAGCTTATTAAATAGGTTAATTTCATATTGCTTTTCTATCTTTTTTGTCTTTTCTTCCCCTCTCTTTATTTCAACAGCTTTAGGGTGGACAAATAGTTTTTGGTTACATGGATGAATTGTATAGTGGCAGCTTTAAGCATACCCCCCACCCCCACCCGTGTACATTGTTTCTTTCTATCTCGTGGTTTGTTTTGTAAAGGTAAGACAAATATATAAATATGCTGCCTCTAAACCCACGTAGCCTGAGTGTTAGAAGCCAGGAAGAGAGACAAGTTTAGATATTGGTGCTATCGAGCAACTGTCAAATCCACAAGACAGAAGAGAACAGCGAGTACCTAAGCGAATGTAAACGCCTGATTGCAGCTTCTTATGCTCCATGAGAGTGGAGGGAAAGGACTAGAGGGCGGTGGCAAAAATTAAGAGAGCTGTCCATGTCTTATTTTTTCATCACTGCAATCGCAAGGTGGCAAAGTGTCCAGAGGATAATGCAAATAAACACACCGCCTACACCACCTGTTTCTCCTGTGGCCTCGCGGGTCCTCCGCCCGCTCCACCGATTCCTTGGCGCTCCCTCCCTACACACACATTCGCACACGCGAGCGGCCGTGGGTTCCACACGGGGCCGGAGTCGAGCTCGGACGCCGGCCAGAAAACAAGTCACGCTCGGATTCCAGAGAGAAGCCCGGCTGGTCCTCCGTCGGGGCCGCGAGACGACGGCCGCTTCCACGCGCCGCGGTCGGGGCGGAGGCGCGGGCGCGGCCGAGGCCCGACGCTGCACCGCGCGCGCTCCCGCCACGCCCCGCCCGCGGCGCGGCCTCCGGGGCCCGAGCGGCCCGGGACGCGCAGGCGCGCCGAGACCCGCGCCGCAGGGCGGGGCGGCCGGGAGGGGCTCACCGCGCGGGCGGCCGCGTGCAGCTCCGCGATCCGGCGCTCCGCCGCGGTTAACTCCTCGCCCGCCGGAGGCCTCGCCGCGCCCCGCGGCCTGCCCGCGAGCCCGGCGCGGAGCCGCCGCTGCCTCCCTCGGAGGCGGGGGCGAGGCTCAAGCTGAGCCGCTGTCGGAGCCCGGCCCCGACCCGGAGAGGCTGGGGTGGCGGGGCGGCGCGAGGCGGGCGCCCGGATCCGCCCGGCCGCCATGGCCGCCGCCGGCCGCGGGAGGCGGAGCGCCCCGCCCGCTGCGCGGGTCGCTCCGGCCCGGTGGCCGCCCGCCGAGGGACGGCGGACGGAGCCTCCTGCGGCCACCGCCCGGGACGGCGGCGGACGGAGAGAGACGTGAAGGCGGCTCGGACTCTCAGGAGCTGCGGGGGCTGGGAGCCTGTGCCCCCTCCAGGCCTCTGGCCCTCAATTCACAGCTGTTCTTTATTATCGTGACGAGTATTATTTCCTGAGATGAAAGGTGGACATTTTCTTCTCATGTCCAGCTAGGCGTGGGATCATTCAGCGTCATCTCCACAACTGTTAAGATCCCAGAGCATGATCAAAATACCGCCCAGGGCCTATCCAGGACAGGCTCAGTGTTTACAGGCAATATGTGATAAAGGTTGGAAGTGTAGCCTCCAGGGCTTGGTTCTTTGGTCCGCCCTAGAATGAGTGCCTAAAGTAAAACAGCATACTGAATGAGAAAGGGCGCTCTTTTCATGTTGCTGAGTTTTTGCAAAATCAAAACCAAAATGGTATTTTCTGTCCGGTAGTTGAAAGTTATCCTGATACCCTCACAAAATTGAATTTGAGAAAATTAGCGCAAATCCAGGAGGTAATTTCAGGTGTCAGAATGAAATGAACACCACCTCCACTTCCTACCCCCTAGTTCAAGGTTGAAGAGTAACAATTTTGTTAGTGCCCTTCAGTGTTGAAGAACTGAGGGCAGGAACTGACCTTTGAAGGCAAAAGTAGATTCTTTCAGTTGTTCAGAAAAGTGACTAAGCCAGCCTGGGACCATCACTGCCCCTTTTCTGGTATCTGCATTTACCATGTAGTCATATTTTCATTTTCTTAAATTGTAATAGGAGCTGATGGAAACAACCCCATTGATTCATTATAAATCTCAGTGAATTAATTAGTTGGAATCCTGTTTTGCAAATCAGCTTTCTTTGTGTTGGAATAAAAAATTAGTTCAGGTCTTGAGACTGCTTGATAATCTGAGAAGCATTTAAAACCTGGAATGCTAAGGAGGAACTCCAGGGAAAGCTTGAAATGACCAAAAATGAGCACCTATATGATGTTTCCCATACTCAGCATAATTCTGATCCCCAACCAAAATCTTGAAGGAAGTTTGGAGGTTCAGATGTATTGCATTTTTGTTAAAATTGAGGATCCAGACCTACTGTGACATCAATTCAAAAGGTGGAGACAGCATTTTGCAGAAATGAAATAGACTAGACCAGGTCTAAATAGAAAATAAATAAAGCCAACTTATTTAGGAAGAGTAAGGATTGTTACATGAAATTTTGGGTGGGATGGAAGCAACCATAACGGGGCTGAACAAAGGAGATCTTTGTGCTAATGGAATAATTCTGCATCTTGACCACGATGTTATACAAATTCACATGTGACAAGATGATGACTTATGGAGCTACACATACATTGTTTTAATGTCAAATTCCGAGTTTTCATATTGTACTGTAAGGTAAGGTGTAAGCATTGGGTGAAACTGAACGTATATAGAACCTCCCTGTACTATACTTGTAACTTCTTGTGAATGTATAGTTATTTCAAAATTTTAAAATGGCAATTTAAAAAAGATATAAAAATGATTTCAAGATAACTTGGTAAGACCGATCACTGAGTTTACTAAAACATTTTTTTTCTTTCTCCTCCATTCCCAAGTTTAGAGATCATCACGGTTAGTCAAGGCCTTTGGACATTTAGGCTGAGAAAGCTTTTCTGTAGTAGTCACATGTTACCAGTGCGTGAATTTTATAGCTCTATCGTTAAGATATAATCACAGTCAGAAAGCTGTATAGTTAAAAAAGATGAGAAAGTTATCTTAATATTAGTAATTTAATTATAATATCATCTAATGTTGAATTGATTATCAGCTTCCTTCTTCAATTTTCATTTGGTGTTCGTGCGTTAGAGTCAGTGTCATTTCACACCAAGTAATTTTCATTCATTGTATCTCTTGTTTTAAGAAGTTTCCTCAGGGTTTTACCCGTAGCTTATTCTAGTGTGTGTTCATTTTTTCTCAGATTATCTGTACTCAGAGTAGCCAAACTGTATTAAAGTGGGGCATTAAATCTTGCCTTAGAATGGTAAGGTTCTCACTTTACTTACTGGAGACACACACACACACACACACACACACACACACACACACATTTGGGATATTTATGTTGATATTGAACATTCTTGTTATTTGGGGGAGGTAGTCAGAACTATCCTCTCGATGTCATTTATGTTAATTTTTGAGTAATATTTTAGGACTCTCTAGGTTGCAAGATATAGATCACACAACTCACTCTGGTTACAATTATAGCAATCTTTACTCATGTAACCATGAAGCATGCCTTGACTCAGGGCTCGGTGATGGGATCAGGGCTTGGTTCCCTCCACTTTTCTGTGTTGCTTCTTCATTGCTAATTCTCTTTCCAAGCCGGCTCTTTTCAAATTGGTGAAAGGTGACTGGAAACAACTCCTAGGGTTTCATCCCTTCTTATCCTTGTAAGAACAACTTTGTAAAAACAAAAGAATCTTGTTATGAAGCTCCAGATGAGAAAAGCCTTTTTCACCCTAGAGGTCCTATCAGCCATATCCTCATCATATGCCAGTTCTGAAACAATCTTTATGAGTATAGGCTACACTTAAGTTAATCAGGGCCTATCTCTGGATCTGCCTATGGGCAATTCACCAAAACTTATGGGTGAAAATGGCCTGTATTAGTGCTGGGGACACAATTAATAAATATCCACTATAGTGACATTCAAAAGCAAAATAAACTTCACCTGCCCACCCATTCCTTTTAGTACTTAGTATTTGAATATTTATTTACTTAATTTTTGAGTCAAAGTCATTCTGTCACCCAGGCTGGAGGGTAGTGGCACAGTCACAGCTGACTACAACCTCGACCTCCTGGGTTCGGTGATCTGCTTCAGCCTCCTAAGTAGCTGGGACTACAGGCATGTGCCACCACACCTGGCAAATTTTTAAAAAATTTTTTGTAGGTACAAGGTCTCACTATGTTGCCTAGACTAGTCTCGAACTTTTGGGCTATCTTCCCACCTCTGCCTCCCAAAGTGCTGGGATTACAGATGTGTGTCACTGCGCCTAACCTAAATGCTTGTCTTAATGTTTTTCATTGTTTCTCTGTCCCCTCTAAAAGAACTTCCTTCCATAATTATTTGCAATAAGCAAGACAATAGGGAATTATTTGCAGTAAACAAGACATTAGGGAACATGTCCTTTTCATCTTGTAACTCCACAGCACATCTTGTACCTTTGCATATAAATACTATGGCATGTAGTAAATAATAAATAATACATGTTTGGATGGATAAATGAGTCAGTGGGTCTTCATTCTCAAATATGTATTCCTAACTACTGGACAAAATTGCCATATGAAATTTAAAAACTAATTTTCTATACATAATATTGCATATTTGAAAATATGTTTTGTATACTAATTGTTAAAATAAATACTTTTTACAAAACTAATTGAAAGAGACATTAAATCTGAAATCTTATTAAATTGTATTTATGAATAACAATGGGCTATTTTACTGACAAACATGACAGATGCATATATTATCAAATGATCTCATCTAAACCCCTCAAATGTTGCCTCTAATTGGCTTTAAGTGTTATCTTTTAATGAATGATGAATGTACTGGACAAATGAGTGCTGGAGCTACAGGGTGACCTACCGATTTCTTATCCATATACTGCCTGTTTTGCACACTTCCTTTTGGGGACGGATTTATGTATTTGATATTTTTCAAATAGCCGAATGGTGTGTTATGACATGTCATGCTCCATGTAGAGTACATTTTCACTACCAATTCTTATGATTGAGAGCAAATGTTACATGCCCCTGAGGTTGCCTATAGGGAATCTTTGTTTCATTTAATCGGACATCCAATAGCACACTTTGTTTCACAGAGCTGGTCTTAGAAAATTCTTTTGGGAATTATAGCCATTTCTATTTGCAAGCCCAGCAAATCTCTGCTGGCTTCACAGTGGTTGCTACTCTACCAGTGTTACATACCCAAAGCCCTGTTGCATTTTGCTCTTATCTTTCTGTTTTGTTTTTATCTTGAACAAGTGTAGGTGGGCTATGTAAGATGAAGTAATCTAGCTATTTCATCTCCTTGTCCACTCTTAGTTATTCTTTAATGAATAGTGGTCTAGCTTCTACCTGCACTGCCAACTTAAAGTGTCAGGGATGACTTGATCGCTAAATCCAGTGCATTATACAGTACTTAAGCATGACTAAAACTCCGTGTGCTTTTACAATGGTCGATCATCTTCCCCTCAACGCTGTTCTCTTGACTTCTTGGACCCCCAGTTCTCAGACTTTGCTTTTTATCTTTATGATTATCCTTTGACTTTTTAGAGGCCTTTCTTCCTCCTCTTGTTCTTCAAGTGTTGATTTTCCTGAGTTCTGCAGCAGTCCTCAGCTCACTCTCACTATATAATGTTGCTTGAGTGATTTTATCCATGTTTACATTTTTAATCTATTATCATGTACTAATGACTCCCAGAACTCTTCATCATGGTCAAAGCTTGTGAGAGTAACACACCTATCTAGCCATCTGCCTGATGGACATGGACATTTTAAAATACCTTCAAACTCATCATGTCTAAAATGGACTTCATCATTACCTTTGAAATTTTAATTCCCTGTTTATTTTCTGTGTTAAAGGCACCAGTGTCCAATCAGTCATCTAATTCAGAGAGCTTGGGGTTGTCATAGACTCTTTCCATATCTCCCCATTCAGACTATCACCAAACCCTACCAGTTTTACTTATAGGTAAAGTTTCAAATTTGTCAAAAATGTCTTAAATTGGTTCTCTCCATTGCCTCTGTCATTGTTCAAGTTCAGTTCATTATCATTTCTTTCCCCTGCCTACAACTAGAACAGAGTGGTTCATTAATGTAAATAATACACAATGAGGACTTACACATCAGGGCCCTCTGCTAAGTGCTGGACACATTCATACTTGACGTATGCTATGTATTGTGACAAAAAATATCCTACCCCTAATCTCCACCTCAATCTTCATGCTCATTTCCTTGGAAGTGGTGAAGTTATACCTATCCTTAGAGTCTCAGTCTACATGTCACCTTCTTTAGTAAGCCTTTCCTAACTGCTCACTTTTCTCTTTGTCTTCTTGTTTCCCCAGTCTCCTCTGCAGTCTGGGCTAAGCACGCTCCCTCAAAAGCGTGACTTTACATTTGTACTTTCCTATTGTATAATTTTATGTTTATGAGTTCATTGCCAGACTGTGAGGTCTTTAAGGATAAAGATTGTCTTAATGATTTTTGTATCTCCAGTAGCACAAGTATAAAGGAAGTGCTAAAAAAATACATTTTTAAATGAATGGATGAATGAATAATGGCAGCAAAAACCCACATCTGAGTCACATAGTAAATAAATTATACAAATGCATTTTCCCTTAATATTTTATGGTTATGAATCAGTATTGGGTTTTACCAATACATCAGTTGTTCTTAGGCTATTGTTATGAAATACAATCTACTAAAATAACAAAGTAACTGTGATTTTATTTGGCAATCTATTTAGTAAGTTCCTTCAAAACAGTCATTGAATTAATGGTAAGCTCAGTGTATGAGCTGCATTCCAAATGAAGTAAGTATATGTTGACAGTGAAGTACAGCCTTGTTAACCCTGAACAATCATTTCAATTATTAACTACATGCATACAATCACTGTCACATAAAATATCCAGACTAATTACTTCTAGGCCTTTTGTTATGCAAGTATTCGAAATGAAACCTACTCTTAGGTAGATTCATCCTAACAGTGAAATCTCCAGAAAGAACGTTGCTAAAAAAAGAAAAATCAATAATTTTCACCTTACTGAAATACATGGATTAGCATTTTGCTTTTAAAGCTACATAGGCTGCCACTGTTTTGCAGTATGTCCCTCATACCAACACGTTTGTAACAGAGGTCTTGGTTAAAGCCATAAATACAACATACAAATCAGAGCGTTGTTCTCTGCACTCTTGTTGCTGCCTGAGGGAGAAAAGCATGTCCACTGTTCCATGACTGGAATGAAAGGCACACTGAGTTTTAGGTCAAATATCCATGACATTGACAAGTATGACTAGTCTACTGAGTATGATACATGTTAATGTCTTCCCAGTGGTGGGCACAAGTGATATGCCTCAGTGATCAACACAGTATACACAACCTCTTCAGATTTTCTACCGGTGTAAAATTGATGTATCTTTGAAATCCTGTGGAATGTGATTCTTCTGCAGTTAAATTGTACTATTGCTGTATGCATTGTCTTTTTTGTATACTTCTGTAAGGATGTCATCAACATCAAGTGCTCTGTCTGGTGGTTTTGCTGGCACATTTTGGACAGCATTGTTGTGAGCTAAACCTGTTTGCATTATGTCATAGGACCAATAAAAACCAAAAAAAAAAAAAAATCCAAGTTTCATGGCTGACTGAGTGCTGCAAAATATAAGTGCTCTGCCCATATAGTGATTTCTGAAATGGTCAGTGGTACATCTGGAACATATTTGTGTAATTCATCTACCAGTCTAATTTCTGTGATAGCACAAACATGTATATTCTGCCTACCATTTTATCCCACTGTTAAGAACAGTGACCAACCCACAATTCCATGAATGAATAAGTTCTTGAGTGGTAGTGTGGCATATGGAAAGAGCATTGTTTTTTTGAAAGCATGAAGACTTGGAATTGAATATTAGCCTACCTCCTTTCTAATTCTGTGACATTGAGAGTATTTAAACTAAACTTCGGTTTCTTCTCTGTGGAATGTGAATAATATCTCAGAGCTGAATTGTGATGGCTAAATGTGATAATGTATATAAAACATCTAGCACAGTGCCTGGCACACAGCAGGGACTCACAAATGTTGGTTGTTGATATTACTGAACTGGGAAAACACTTGCGTTTAGTCCTTTTGTAGGCTAGCCCTTCAGCTGCTTAATAGTTCAGTTTATTTTACCATCAATCCTTAATGGCATGAGTCTTTACTTGGTTGAATTATTACTAATTTTTATTGATGAATGTCAAATGTTTGTTAAATATGCATAAGTAAACAGATTTTTCCATGAGTTAAAAGAAGAGCTTTGTTCAGTGAGTCAAAATTGCAGTTTAAGATTTCAAGGACTAATTTAACAAGGCTTATGGGCAGTTTTGGCATGACCCAAGATTTCCTAATCATGTTGATGGTTCCTTAAGGGGGGATGGGAAATTACAACAAAGAAGCTACCTTGGTACATTTAGATAGACAACTTTGAATCAAACATGAGAAATGTAAGAAACCCCTTTCCCCAACTTAAGTGGTTTTATACTACTATATAATCTCATAAAGCTTGATTTTTCATTTAACTTTGTGAGATGCGTCTATGTTCATTCATGTAGCTTTAGCACATTTATTTCCATCATGTATAGGACTCTACTTTGTTACTATACCTCAAAGTGTTCAATGTCACTAATTGTCAAGGAAATGTAAGTCAAAACTATAATGAGATATTACTTCACACCTATTAGGATGACTATTATAATATAAAATAATAAAATTAGCAAGTGCTGGCAAAGATGTGGAGGAAAGAGAACTCTTAAGGTATTCTGGTTGGTGGGAATGTAAATTGCTACAGCTGCTGTGGGAAACAATATGAAAATTCCTCAAAATATTTATTTATTTTTTATTTTTTATTTTTTTTTATTTTTTTGAGTTGGAGTCCCACTCGATCACCCAGACTGGAGTGCGGTGGCCACTCCCGGCCACCGCAGCCTCGACCTGCTGGGCTCCGGCAATCCTTCCGCCTCAGCCTTCCGAGTAGCCGGAACTACAGGCGTGCGCTGCCACGCCCGGCTAATTTTTTTGATTTATTGTAGAGATGAGGTCTCGCCAAGTTGCCCAGGTGGGTCTCGAACCCACGGGCTCAGGCAATCCACTCACCT
>CAUYQG010196013.1:0-10489 GCA_963574415.1 Tarsius wallacei
GCCTGGAGCCTGGGGCCATGAGACATGAGTTCACTGGGGTGAATTTGGCTCTGGGATCTATGGCAAGGTTGGATCCTCTCTTCACTCTCACTTTCTCACCTAGAGGACATCTCTCTGTGTGCTATGTTGTGCAAGCTTGGAGGAAGGTTGTCATGGGTAATGTGAAACTATCTTTCCTCTCCTCAATGTGTCTTTTCTCATTTCCATGTTTCATCTTTTATCTATGCTGCAATCTTTTACCTGACTTCCTTAGTTCTTGTAAATGTATTTTTGTGCATAGATGGTTGTTTAAACCAATGTTTCTGTGAGAGGTTAGCACCGGAACCTCTTATTCCACCATCTTGCTGACATCACCAATAGTTATCTAGTACCATAAATAACTATTTTACCTCTTTCAACAACCACTCTCCCCCCATCCCTAGTGAAGGAGAAGATGAGGAAAGGGGGAGAATAGGATTCGCCATAGTTTCTATTATGTAGGAAAGTGGGTAAAAGCCTTTCTAGTTCTGTGGTTAGGACTCAGTAGCAGAGAGAAAGAGAGAGAGAGAGAGAGAGAGAGAGAAACTAAACTGGAAGGATATGGGATAGCAGTGTGCTCACTAGCTCCTTCCCCTGTTGAAACATTAGAGGGCAGCAATGGAAATCTCAGATGAATCCAAGGCCTTGCTGTAGTTGCTTTGGGACATATCAATTTACAAAACAAGCAGATGTCTGCTCTTTCATTACCCCCATGTTATAGAGCAAAAGACAGAACCATAGAGTAGTCCCTTTCCCAAATCTTAGCCTCATGTTGGAATCCAGGCTTTCTGACTCCACAGCCTGGTCTTTACCATATTCTGGGAAGATCACTGTCCACAAGAACCAGAGAGGTTGCTAAAAATTTGAGCATCCATTCTCCAGGACAATCTTACCGAAATAACTCTAAGTTTTCTCTCCAATTTCCAATTGTTCCAGGCATAACTGGTACCATTCCTATGTGACAGACATCTAACAGTGTAATTAAACTGACCATCAGTTTCTTTACACCAATTGTTATAAACCAATCCTGTATTCTTGATTGAATTTGTCAAACATTGTCCCTGACTAGTGTAGCATTTTTTAGATATAAATTTTGGTGGTGTACGCATGTTGCATTGTGTAAAGGATTTATTTTCTGTCCTTTTAAAATTTCCATTCTCAGCAGGGCTCGGTGGCTCAGCCTGTAATCCTGCGCCTTTGGGAGGCTGAGGTGAGTGGATTGCCTGAGCCCGCGGGTTCGAGACCCGCCTGGGCAAGCAAGACCTCATCTCTACAATAAACCAAAAAATTAGCCGGGCGTGGTAGCGCGCGCCTGTAGTTCCAGCTACTTGGAAGGCTGAGGCGGAAGGATCACCGGAGCCCAGCAGGCCGAGGCTGCGGTGGCCGGGAGCAGCCACTGCACTCCAGTCTGGGCGACAGAGTGAGACTCCAACTCAAAAAAAACAAAAACAAAAAACAAAACAAAAAACAAAAAACCTGTTCTTGCATACTTATTAATTATACAATAGTCATATACAATGTAAGTACTGTAATTTAACTATGCAATAAATACCAGGTAGTTATTGAGGAAAACAAAACAAGAAACTTCTCAATATACATCATAGAAAAAGCAGGAAAGGCAAGACTAGCAAACCCTATAGGGATGTTAGCCAAGGACAGCATGGAATACCATGGGAAATGAAGTCACATTTATCATGCACGCTGAAGTTAGGAAACTGATCATTTTGGAGGGGATGAAAGGATGAGGGTCAAAATGTCTTTCATTTACTCCCCAAACAATACACAAAAAGTCAACTCTCAGGGGATAAAGACAGCCCCTGCCCTCGAGATTATAAGTAATGTTTGAACTGAACTAAGTTTTCAGTTCTGGGACTGTTCAAGAAAATTACAAGCAAAAGTATGTGATTTATATTGACAAAAATTTTTTTGTTCAAAGGGTGACCAGTTTTCTCCTTAAACCATCATTCATATAAAAAATAAAAAATTCACTTCCCTAGTCATGGGAGAAGCCAACAAAAAGTTGGGCACTCTCATCCAGGTCAGTAAATGGACAGAATGACATCAAGTAACTGTTCATCAGCATCACAGTACACTACAATTTCAAAGTTGTCTGGGCATGGTGGCTCACTCCCGTAATCCCAACATTTTGGGAGGCTGAGGTGGGAGGATCACTTGAGCCCAGGAGTATGAGAATAGCCTGGGCAACATAGTGAAACCGTCTCTATAAAGATCAAAAAATTAGCTGGGTGTGGTAGCAAAGTGAGACTCTGACTCAAAAACAAAATAAAACGCCCCCCCAAAAACCCAAAGTTGTCTGTAGATAATTGTGTCATGTGTATTTATATTATTGCTATTTAAAATTATTTATTTATTTATTTGAGTCAGAGTCTCACTTTGTTGCCCAGGCTGGAGTGCAGTGGCATGCTGCTCACAGATACCACAGCCTCTACCTGCTGGGCTCAAGTGATCCTTCCACCTCAGCCTTCCAAGTAGCTGGAACTACAGGCATGTACCACCACACCCGGCTAATTTTTTTATCTATTGTAGAGATGAGGTCTTGTCAGGTTGCCCAGGCTAGTCTAAAACCCACAGGCTCAGGCAAACCTCTTGCCTCCGCCTCCCAAAGTGCTGGGATTACAGACATGAGTCACTGCACGTGGCAATATATATTTTTTTAATGAACAGCTTAGATTGATGAAATACTCAAGATTCCTTTTAAACTGAGTGAATGAGCTGGGCTCGGTGGCTCAGTCTGTAATCCTGCGCCTTTGGGAGGCTGAGGTGAGTGGATTGCCTGAGCCCGCGGGTTCAAGACCCGCCTGGGCAAGCAAGACCTCATCTCTACAATAAATCAAAAAATCAGCCGGGCGTGGTAGTGCGTGCCTGTAGTTCCAGCTACTTGGAAGGCTGAGACGGAAGGATCGCCGGAGCCCAGCAGGTCGAGGCTGCGGTGGTCGGGAGCGGCCACTGCACTCCAGTCTGGGTGACAGAGTGAGACTCCAACTCAAAAAAAAAAAAACAAAAAAAAACTGAGCGAATGATGACTAATTTTAATGATATAACCATCAAAATATTAAAGTATGTATCAAATCCTTACCAGTGGAAGGTTCTTTCCAGGAATGTTGGGGAAGTCATGATGTTCATTATGATAACCCACATTGAAGGTAAGTAAATTCAGAGGCCCATAATATGAGTAAGTTTCGTGTCCCTTTAAGAACATGTAATGTTCAGCTATAAAATGTCCAGAAATTGGGTGCAAACCCAGACCAAGTAAGGATGCTGCCAACATGTAGACTAAAGACTTAATTCCCCAAAAGTAGTAAATTATAATGTCAAAAGCAATCTGGGTCAAGGTATTGATAATTTCTAGGTAAGTGAGCGGTTTGGGGTTGATGAACAGAGGTCGAAAAGCATAAAAGAGGGGCTGAAGAATAACCCATATAAACTTTCTGAAGGTGGTACAGAAGAACCAGCCCTCAAAATTGGTAGGAATATCCACGTCGATGCCATCAGCTCCCAGGTACCGGTGATGATCCATGTGATACCTTTTAAAGGAAACGGAATATGGAACCCCGATAGGAAGATTAGCAAACATTCCAAACCAGCGATTCCACATGGATTTGTAGTGGCCAAAGGCACTATTGTGGGACACCTCATGGATAGCTAGAGTCATGGAGTGGTTAATGCAGCTGCCAAAGGCATAGGCCCAAAATATGACCCATTTCCAGTCCAAGTCTCTCACTAAGTAAAAGGCAACCAGTTGTGTGAAAACCATCATGATTGTAATCCATATCAGGTTGTGATCTGGTTTCATCAAGGATTTTATCTCTGGATACTTTGCTGTAAAGAAAAAACAAAAAATCAGGAACTGAGAAAAATACATAATGGTTCAGCAATTATAATTAAATTAATAACAATTAACAACATATTAATTAAATCTTTTTCCAGGCTGGGTGTGGTGGCTCAAGCCTGTAATCCCAGCACTTTGGGAGGCCAAGGTGAGAGGACTGCCTGAGCCCACGGGTTCAAGACCAGCCTGAGCAACTTAGTGAGACCTCATCTCTACAATAAATTAAAAAATTAGCTGGCCGTAGTGGCATGCACCTGTAGTTCCAGCTACTTGGAAGGCTTGGAAGGATCGCAGGAGCCCAGCAGGTCAAGGCTGCGTTGGCTGTGAGCGTGCCACTGTACTCCAGTCTGAGTGACAGTGAGACTCTGACACAAATAAATAAATAAGTACATAAATAAATCTTTTTCTTCTACAAATCATAATATTAGAGACTACCAAATGTTTATTTACTACAGGAAAGGAGAATGTTCTAATAGTAAGGTTATAAAATACCTCACAACAATTTGAGAACTTATGCAGGAAAACTCAGTCTCTAAATCTAGAAGCTCCACATTCTTTTGTAGTAAAATATGTGTTATTTCTCAGTTTAGACAGAGCTACAGCATTTTTACCTTATTTAAAACTTTTTTTTTTTGAGTTAGAGTCTCACTCCGTCGCCCAGGCTGGAGTGCAGTGGCACGCTCCCGGCCACCGCAGCCTCGACCTGCTGGGCTCCGGCGATCCTTCCGCCTCAGCCTTACAAGTAGCGGGAACTACAGGCACCTTATTTAAAACTTGATTAAGGTAACACATCTGACAAAGGCAGAACATAATACACATTTTGCAGGTACGCTAAAATCATGAAATTGTTCATTATAGTTCTCTCAGATAAATCAACATGCTCCAAGTAATTGTGTGCTGAATTCTCCCAAAGCTGTAACAGTGTATAAAAATCAATTGCACAGGATGCCAATATAAATGGGAAACAGTATTTTCAACACATGGTACTGGAACAACTGATTACCAACATGCAAAAGAATTAAGTTAGATGCCTTTCTTACACCAGACACAAAAACTAACTCAAAAGGGATCATAGACCCAAATATAAGAAAACTATAAAACTCATGGGCAGGTGCAGTGGCTCACACCCGGAATCCCAGCATTTTGGGAGGCTGAGGCAAGAGGACTGTTGAGCCCAGGAGTTTGAGACCAACCTGGGCAACACAGTGAGGCGCTGTCTCTACAAAAAAGTCAAAAAATCAGTCAGGCATGGTGGTGTGAGCCTGTAGTTCACCTACTCAGGAGACTGAGGCAGAAGGATTGCCTAAGCCCAGGAAGTCGAGGCTGCAGTGAGCCAGGATCATGCCATGCACTCCAGCCTGGGCAACAGAGTGAAATCATGTCTCAAAAAACAAACCAACCCCCTTATACAAGAAAATACAGAAGTAAATCTTCATGACCCTCATGGTTTCTTCGATACTACACCAAAAGCACAAGTTACCAAAAAAATAGATAAATGGGACTGTATTAAAAACTTTTGATACCATCCAAAAAGTACCAAAAAGTACAAATGATACCATCCAGAAAGTAAAAAGACAATCCACAGAAAGAGAATGTTTGCAAATCATCTATCTCACAAAGGACTTGTATCCAGAATACAGAAATAACTCTAACAACTAACAATCCAATTTAAAAATAGGCAAAGGATCTGGACAGACATTTCTCCAAAATACTGTCCATATACATGGCCAAGCCAATAAGCACACGAAAGATACTAAACATCCTCAATCATTAGGAAAATGCAAATTGAAACCATAGATATCACTTCACACCCACTAGAATGATAATAATAAGATAAAATATAAACAGGATGTGGAGAAACTGGAACCCTCACACATTGCTGGTGGGAATGTAAAACGGTGCAGCTGCTTTGAAACAGTCTGGCAGTTCCTCACAATGTTAAGCATATGTGGTATATCCTTACAAAGGAGTATCATTCCGCCACAAAAAGAAATGCACTGACACATGCTACAACACGGGTGAACCTTAAAAAAAAATATGCTGTGAAAGAAGCCAGTCACAAAAGACCAAGTATTGTATGATTTCATTTATATGAAATGTCCAAGATAGGCAAAACTAGAGACCAGAAAGCAGATGAGTATCTAGGACTGGGAGGTGGGAACAGGAGATACCAGGGACTTCTAGCAGGTACAGGCTTTCTTTTGGGAATGATAAAAATGTTTTAAAATTGGATGATAGCCAGGTGCGGTGGCTCACACCTGTAATCCCAGCACTTTGAGAGGGAGGTGAAAGGACTGCCTGGGCCCAGGGTTCAAGACCAGCCTGGGCAACCTGGCAAGACCACCTCTCTACAATTAATTAAAAAATTAGCTGTGCATGCTGGCACATGCTACTTGGAAGGCTGAGGCAGAAGGATCACCTGAGCGTAGCAGGTAGAGGCTGCAGTGGCCATCCATGACTGTGCCACTGCACTCCAGCCTGGACAACAAAGCGAGACTCCAACTCAAAGAATAAATAAAATAAAATTAGATAGTGATAATTGCACAATTCTGTGAATATACTAAAAACATTGAACTGTACATCTTAAGTCGGTGAATTTTATGTTAATTATATCTGAATAAAGCTGCTGAAAAAACACTTGTGGCCAGGAGCGGTGGCTCACACTTATCACCCCAGTTCTTTGAGAGTCTGAGGTGAAAGGATTATTGCAGCCGGTGCAATAAAGCAAGACCCTGTATATACAAAATGTAGAAAAAAAAGTTGGGTGTGGTGGCGTGTGCCTGTAATCCCAGCTACTCAGGAAGCTGAGGTGGAAGGATCACCTGAGCCCAGGAGGTTGAGGCTATGATGAGCTGTGATTGTGCCATTGCACTCCAGCCTGGGCAACAGAGTGAGGCCCTTGAATCAAAAACAAAACAAAACAAAAAACCCACTGTTGCCCTCTGAAAATATAGCAAAGGAAGCATTTTGTGATTTATTTTTATTTGGCCCTCTAATAATGGTCTAGTCCCTAGCCCTCATTAATTTCAAATAGGTATCTTTTAAATGAAATTTGAACAATAACTCTAATTGTAAATTTATACAGTTACAGGTGTTGGTTGTCAAACATACCCATGCTCTATCATGCCTACCCCCCCAAAACCTGACAAATTTCAAAATTACACTCTCTTAAAAGTGTCATTTAAACCTCCAGGTTCTTATCTGTTCTAAGGTTATTCCATCTCCCACCCTGAAATGGAACACTGGGCAGTATTCATACCTGCATGGAAAGTGTTATATTTTCACTGAGAAATATGTAGTCCTTTTACTCCAAGTGAAATGGTTCAGCAATAGTAAGCTTGTGGGGAAAAAAGGCTCAGTGTTGAGATAAGCATCAGTAAACACCTTACCTCCTTGATTTTATGACTATTAAATAGATAGCTCAGTTTCAGTATCTGGAGTTGGTTTTTACAAGGGTGGACACCTGATTATTCCTATGCAACATGTAGATAAGACATAGATAAAATATCATATGCTATCTCATATCAAATATGTGTAAGAAATATGTAAAAAAGAAAGGAGGCTCAGCCTAGTGGCTCACACCTTTGGGAAGAGTTCAAGACCAGCCTGGGCAACATAGTGAGACCTCGTGTCTATGAAATATCAAAAAAAATTAGCCAGATGGAGTGGTGGTGCATGCCTGTAGTACCAGCTACTTGGGAGGCTGAGGCTAAAGGATTGCCTGAGCCTGAGAGGTCAAGGCTGTGGGGAGCCATAATTGTGTCACTGCTCTCAGCCTAACTCAAAAGTGAATAAATAAATAAATGAACAAGAAAGGAATGCCAGGTACTACTTGGAGGCTGAGGCAGGAGGATCACTTGAGCCCAGGAGTTCGAGGCTGCATTGTCCGATGATGGTACCTGTGAACAACCACTGCACTGCACTGCAACCTGGGCAACACATTGAGACCCAATCCTTAAAAAAAAAAAAAAAAAAATTAAAAAAAGAAAGAAATGAAAAAGAAAGGGGAAGGAAACCAACAACCCAATGTCATTTAAAGGGCAACTGTAAAGGTTCACTCCCAATTTACTGTCAATTTCTTTAAAAAAACATCTATTTTAATGACCTCTACTATCTCCTATTTGTAAAAACACAGAATGTCATAAAATGATACCACTGCAAAAATCGGGGGCTTGCTTTTTCTTTTCATTGGGCCAAAGGATGTTGAGAAGACTAGAGAAACACTGTATGAGAAAGAATTTCTTATATTCATCTCACCACCTATTTCCTCAATGTTTGAAGAAACAGCCAAGGCTAGGCAGCATTTCCCCTGGCGGCAGTCTGACCCGGATTAGAATCCCGTCTAGCATTTACTCATACGTTCTTACTCATCTTTTAAAGCAGAGATAATACCGACCTAGTCAAATCACTGGGAGGGAAGATTAAATTGGGTAATGTTTCTAAATCATTCAACGCGATGTCTAGCACATCACATCATTAAGAGTGTCCTGGGAGCCACGAGAGATCTCTCTAGAACACAGAAGCCCCAAATACTCTAGAGCGCTAAGTAAGGCCTAGCTACTCTGGTGCAAAAGGCCCGAAATTAGCAGTCGGGGGCGGCAGGCTAAATTGCGTATTTCCCCTATTTGGCGAGTCTTCCGCATTTCAGTCTTTTCATCCGGGAGGATGAAAAAAATCCTTGAACCCGCCGATCTCGGGTCCCAGGCGTGTCGTGAGGATCCACGGGACGAGAGGCGTGCACGCGCCACGACCCGTCCAGTCCGCGAAGGCCCCGGGGTCACACGGCCGGGCGCGGCCCCCTTCCCCCGCCTGGGCCCGGGGCTGCCCCCCGGCGACTGACAACGAGCGCGCGGCTGGCGCGTGGGCCCCGGGATGCCCCGGGGCCACGCCCTGCCCCGCACACTCGGGCAGCCGGCTGCGCCCGGCTCCGGGCACCCGCTGGCCCGGGCCCGCGTGGGAGGAGGAGGAAACGGCGCCCAAACGAGGACACGGGAACCGTCCAGCCAGAGGTCTGCCAAGGTGGCCTCGGGGGACCCTCGGCCCGGCCGGCCGGCGAGGGCCCGGCGGCGACGTCTGCGCCCGAGGACGCGCCTGCGCCTCTTCGCGGAAGGGCAGGAGCCGCGCGCAGGACGGACGTGCGGGGGCCCGTCCCTCCCCCGGCCCGCGTCCTCGGAGCGCCGGCCTCGCGCCTCGCTCGGGCCCGTCCCGCGCGGGCCGGCGGCGGCACGCGGCGGGGCGCGGGCCGGTAACGGGCCTCCGGCGCCCCCGGCCGCGCAGGGCCCGCGCGTGGAGAGCGCGCCCCGGCGGCGGGAGGCCGCGCGCGCACATAACGGGGCGCCGGCGGACCTCACCCAGGATCTCCTGGCGCCGATCGGCGTGGGGCTGGTCGGTGTAGACCCACTCGAAGTCCTCCCGCGAGACGCGGCTCCCCATGGCGGCGGCGGCGGCTCGCGGACCGGCTCCCGGCGCTCGCTCCCGGCCCGGCTCCTCCGAGGCGGCGGCGGCGGCTCCGCGGCTTAGAGTCTGCGGCGGCGGGCGGGGCGGCCGAGGAGACGAGGCGGGGGCGGAGTCTCGAGGCCCCGCCCCCAGGCCCGCCTCGCCGGGGCCAATGCGGGCCTCGGCGCGGAGGGCGCGGCGCTCCGCGGTCCCTCGGCTCGGGGACGCCGGTGGCGAGGTTCCCCGCGCGCGCGCTCCTCCCGCCTCTGCGTGTCGGGCGCCCGCGCGGGAGCCCGGGAGACCGCGAAGGAGGGCGGAAGATCCCGAGCCTGATAAGGCGGCCGCTTGAGCGCCTCCGGGGTGGAGAGCCCGGACGGCCGCGGCTCGACCGGTCACGAGGCTCCTGGGCCCGCAGTAAATGGCAGCTGGCCCGCTTGCGCGTAATTCTTGAATCATTCCTCGGAGGGAAAAATGCGGAGTGCGTGGCAATTAAAAGCTCATCAAGAAAAAGCGAAACGCTAGGATCGCGAGAGGGGTAATGATAAGGAATGTGTTCTGCTTGAATTATTCCAGTGTGACCATTTCTCTTGAGAGAGGATTGCGCAACCGCGCATCTGTCTGTCGCAGAAGTCGTCAACCACCTCTTCCCCAAAGAGGGGAAATTTTGTTCTTTCTTTTCTGTTCTGTTCTTTTTTTGAATAGGCGTCTCACTCTGTCGCCCACACTGGAGTGCAGTGGCACGCTCACGCCTCCTGCCGCAGCCTCGACCCGCTGGGCTCAGGCGATTCTTCCGCCTCAGCCTTCCGAGTAGCTGGAACTACAGGCGCGCACTACCACACCCAGCTAATTTTTTATTTATTGTAGAGATGAGGTCTTGCCAAGTTGCCCGGGCGGGTCTCGAACCCGCGGGCTCAGGCAATCCACTCACCTCAGTCTCCCCAAGCGAGGGATTACAGGCTGAGCCACCGAGCCGGGCTGATTTTCATTTTTTAAATTTCATTTTTAATTGGCTAAAAGTGGAATTACCATATGATCCAGCAGTCCCACTTCTGGGTACATTTTTCCAGGTACATAGCCCCAAAAATTGAAATTGTATGTTGAAGAGGTGTCTGGACTGTCATGTCCATTGCGGCATTATTCACAATAGCTAAGATATGGAAACAACCTGTGTCCATCGACAGACTA
>CAUYQG010196018.1:0-17898 GCA_963574415.1 Tarsius wallacei
TTATCTTTTTTTTTTTTTTTTTTGAGTTGGAGTCTTACTCTGTCACCCAAACTGGAGTACAGTGGCACGCTCCCAGCCACCGCAGCCGCGACCTGCTGGGCTCCAGTGATCCTTCTCCCTCAGCCTTCCAAGTAGCTGGAACTATAGTTGCACGCTACCACGCCCGGCTAATTTTTTTTTTTTTTAATTTGTTGTAGAGATGAGGTCTCGCCAAGTTGCCCAGGCGGGTCTCGAACCCGTGGGCTCAGGCAATGCACTCACCTCGGCCTCCCAAAGCGCTGGGATTACAGGTTGAGCCATCGAGCCTGGCCTGATTATATCTTAATTGTCCTGCATATGGCCAGATGTTGCCATGTTTAGCTGTCTTATTTTTGCCACAACCAGCCAAGTTGGTTATACTCAATTTCTGACTTTCCAGAGGACAGTGGCAGACATTGTTCTAAGGTGTAGTAATGCAAGAGTGAACACGTTGTACAGACTCCTAGGTCTGATCTAAAAACAAAAAAGAAGGCAATAAGCCATTTAGTCAGTATATAAAGTGACACATCCCATGGACAATAAAATGAGGTAAAGAAACAGAATAATGGGTATTGTCCCCCTCTTTTTTGCTCTTTTTTTTTTTTTTTTACATACACACACCCCCTGCACCTAATTCCAATAAAATTCTTATGAATAGAATAGCCCATGTCATTCCTTGTGGAAATTAACTCTTTGCTCTTCTTGAAACATAGGATGGTTGAATTCATGGCTTTAGCCTGATTATAATTACTATTTAGAATAGCCGGGTGTGGTAGGGTGAGCCTAGAGTCCCAGCTACCTGGGAAGCTGAGGCAGGAATGTGGCTTGAGGCCAGGAGTTCAAATTTGTAGAGCGTGATCATCACATCACACCTGTGAATAGCCAGTGCACTCCAGTTGGGGCAACATAGGAAGACCCATCTCCTAGATAGATGATTGATAGATGGATAGATAAGATAAGATAGAAAGAATTATGGTAGTTTCAGGTACCAGGTAAATGCCCGGAAACAATGGTTGGGGTTCTACTTTTTGTAGAAAAGCAACTTTCAGAAATCCTGCCCAGGCACTCAGATGCGAGTCTTAGCTGCTTCAAACCTTGCGGGTTGGCCTCTAGCGGTTTGTACTCTCAATCATTTTAATTTGTTGTTCTTTAGAAACTGATTTTTTGCTGCTTCCTGGACCCTGCTTAAGCATGAACATAGATCTTTTATGGTGAAAACACATTTGAAATATGTATTTTTCCTGATTATGCAAAACAAGTTTGGGTTTTCCAGAAATGAGAAGCGTCTGCCCCATCCTTAATGCTAGCCCTGAAGGGTTGCTGTGGTTTTCCACACAGCTTCTGCTCTTTGGAATAAAAAAATCCCAGTGCCAAGGCCCCCACCCAGACCAGTTAGATAGAACCTCTGGCAGTGTGATAAAAACTCCCCAGGTGGTTACAGTGTGCAGCAAATGTTGACAACCACTGTTCTGGAAGCTTCTGTTGTGTCTAAATGAAAAAGCTGAATGCCTGCCAGGCATGCTTCTTTAAAGGTGGTTTTCAAATATAGTGTGTCTGAGAATCATGGGTGGAACTTGTCGAAAGCAAGTAACACCCCCAGGGATTTAGACGCTATAAGTCATAGTAGGGCCTTAAGCACAAGTATTCTAGGTGATTTTGATATAGGTAGTGAGGGAGCCAAACTTAGATAGAGCTTTTTAGCCTCTACCTCCCTAGAAAATTCTCAAGCATCCCACGGTTGAGCACTGCGCTGCAGGATTGGGAGTAGACCAGAAGATCTCTTCTCAAAGTCCTGGTTGCCTATGTCTGCCATTCCCTTTGTCAAACCAGCTGAGATGAGACCAATAGCCCGCTGAACACTGGAGTGGCCGAATTGCCCCCACAGCCATCACAAATTCCTGCACCCACAGCTTGAGCTGTGTGTACCTTGCACATTGGGTGTGTTGGTTACCAAACCTGTGTGCCACATAACTGTGTCATAATCAACATCGTTTTATTAACTAATGCATAAACTGGTAAAATACAAGTATGAGGAGTAAGAACAGTCATTTCCATATAAACTTAAGTATTCACTTTGGAAAGATTTTTGAATCCTTTTAAAATATTGTTGTTAAGTTTGATAGTAAGACCACAGTAAAATAATGGGGAAGTTCACAGAAATGTTGAGTTTGCATTTACCTTTCTCTGCAAGTATTTTTACACTGACAAGACACTTTAAAGGAATGTTAGAGATAGTGTTATCGTTTTACATTAAAATAAAATGTCCTTGGTATATTGATATCACTTCAGAGTTTTGCCTGCATTAAAGGATTCTTTCTATTAGCAGGTCACTTACTTCTCATGTTGAATAAAAAACAGTGAGTACTGATGTCTGCTATGGATAGGTAAGATGCTGTAATAAGTTATTAACATTTGCCTGAGCATTTAATTTTTTTACTTATTATTTAAACAATACACAATTTAATGAACTTCATATTTTTCTTATAAAACACCAAATATCTCCAATTTAAATCAAGCACTGAAAGGAAAAAATTAGTCAAGTACCTCATTACTAATCTAGCCGCTGAGCTACACTTCATGTCCTGCTCCTGCTGGCCACCCCAGGCTATCTTAAATATTGCTGTTGTCCACTTTTGCCTGTTGGTATCAAGTTGTTATTTATAATACAGGGATTAATCTCATCCTTAACACATCTTAAGGCTGTAAATCAGGGACTCACAACTCCAGTCCACATACCTATCACCTGTTTTCCTTTGGCCTGTAAGAAAAGCACGGTTTTTATGTGCTTAAGCATGGTTTTTACATTTTTAAATGACTGAGAAAAAAAAGTATGCACGTGAAAATTGTATGAAATTCACATATCAGCATCCCATAAAGTTTTTTGGGTTTTTTTGAGTTGGAGTCTCACTCTGTCGCCCAGGCTGGAATACAGTGGAACACTCACAGCCACCCCAGCATTGAACCACTGGGCTCCAGCGATCCTTCCGCCTCAGCCTTCCAAGTAGCCGGAACTACGGGGATGCACTACCACGCCCGGCTAATTTTTTTTATTCATTGTAGAGATGAGGACTCGCTAAGTTGCCTGGGCTGGTCTCGAACCCACAGACTCAGGCAATTCATTTGCTTCAGACTCCCAAAGTGCCTGAATTATAGGCTGAGCCACGGAGTCTGGCCTTCCATAAAGTTTTAGTCGGACACATCCGTTCATTTGTTTACTACTGTCTGGCTGCTTTTGCGTTCCAGTGGCAGAGCTGAGTATTGCTAATAGAGACCTCATGGTGCACAAAGCCTAAACTGTTCATCTGGCTCTTTAAAAAAAGAGCCATGGCCCTCTCTGCCAGGTGTCAGCCATGCCCTGAGACTCAGGGCTCTTCCCCTGTCACTCAGGGCATCCACTTCTTCTGCCTTTGTAGGTGCCTCCCTTCCCACTGTCCTTTTTGAGGGTTTGTTTGCATCCTGCCCTTGAAAGTAAATATGTGGAATGCAACTGGATTCATTTTTTGGGGGTTCTTTCTTCTCCCACTTAATTGGGGCCAATCTTCTTGGTGCATAAGAACCAAACTCCTAGTTCTTCTGAACCATAAAGTATTAGTGAAGTCAAATCTCAGCTGTGAAGAAGGCAAGTTGATTTTTACAAATAAACATTTATTTTCAATTCCCCAAGTTCACTTTTGGTGCCACTAAACGTTAAACTTACTTTACTTCTGTCATGATAACTGCATCCCTGAAAAATCTTGAAAACTACAAATTTGCAGGCTAAAAATAATGTAACTTATGAAAAAGGTAAGATAGTACTGAACCACTGCACACTACATAACTTTGATTGACAGCAGTTATAAAAATAACAATACAAATAAAAATGGTAGCAGAGTGAAAAAGACACTTAAAACCTTAAAAAGCAAAATGTTGTAGTAAACATACAACTTTGGCCAGGTGCAGTGGCTCAAGCCTGTAATCCCAGCACTTTGGGAGGCCGAGGTGAGGGGATTGCCTGAGCCCATGGGTTCGAGAGCAGTCTGGGCATCTTGGCGAGACCTCATCTCCACAATAAATCAAAAACTTAGTTGGGCATGGTAGCACGCACCTGTAGTTCCAGCTACTTGGAAGGCTGAGGCGGAAGGATCGCCTAAGCCCAGCAGGTCGATGCTGGGGTGGCGGTGAGCATGCCACTGCACTCCAACCTGGGCAACAGAGTGAGACTCCAACTCAAAAAAAAAAAAAAACCCAAAAAACAACTTTACTTTTAAAAAGTCGAATTAGCATGCTGGGAATTGAGGGATGACTCGAGGCTACTTTGAGTTCATGGAAACAAAGATAAGATGCACATGACCTTTTCTGATGGCAGAGAATCCATGGGAGCACATCTATGGCAGAACTGGAGGCCACACAGCACTGGGAGGGAGGCAAGGTGTGGTGTACTATACCACACCCCTGTGGATTACTGCACGCAATAGGGTGTGTGTATCTTGGATTAAGTTGCTGTTACTGATTCTATAAAATATTCATGTACTGGAGAAAAATGGCATATGAACCAATGATTTACATGCTCTGTTGACATCATTCCTGACCTATCTTTCAGGTACGAGCTAATTGACGTTAGAGAAATATGCATGCTAGCAGAACTGACTGTACTTCCTTCTTTAATCTCTGTGTTTCCATCCCTCACTCTCTCCAAATACTGTTATGTATTAAATAGCAGTATCAGCAAGAAAACCTGAATCCTAATAACTGGCAAAAAACCAAACAGGTATCAAATAAGCATTAGGAATTTCAGGTCAGCATTTATGTCAAGACAGCACATTTATACCATGATGCATAGAATACAAAGGGAATGAAGAGGAAAAGTGTGACCAGGTGTCATTAATCATGTAATCCTTCCTGTGCTGTCAAAAGCCCCTCTCCCTCATACTGGCTCCTGATTTGAGAAGCTTTCAGCTGCTGAGTAAGTAGACCGGGTGTGTTCTGTGGCACTATTTTTTTTTTTTTTTTTTTAGTTGGAGTCTCACTCTGTTGCCCAGACTGGAGTGCAGTGGCACGCTCCCGGCCACCGCAGCCTCGACCTGCTGGGCTCCGGCGATCCTTCTGCCTCAGCCTTCCAAGTAGCCAGAACTACAGGCATGTATTACCACACCTGGCTAATTTTTTATTTTATTGTAGAGGCAAGGTCTCACCAAGTTGCCCGGGCTGGTCTCAAACCCATGGGCTCAGGCAGTCCCCTCACCTTGGCCTCCCAAAGTGCTGGGACTACAGGCTGTGCCATTTTTAAATTTTTTAAATGCCACCATAGACCATACATCATAGACATAGGAACAATATGACACTAGGGAAAGATCACAGAGCCACCAAATGTGAAGAATATTGAGGATTCTCAGGAGGAAGACGAAACATAGAAGATTAGACTTGATAAATGCTTATTGAAAGGAAGGTAAATCTAATATTTGTTTTTTTTAACTCAGGGCATATAAAATAAGGTGATATTCTAATAGATGGGGAAAATGTGGAACAGCTAAGCAAAAGCTAAGCAGAATCAACAGCAAAGTCTCTTGGAAGGTGAGATAAGGTGTGAGTCACACCTTGTTATCAGCCAGAATCGCATCTCAGTAAGCACTGGGAACATTTTGGTCTGATGACAGAAATCCTCAAAAAGGTGTCAGGGTAAAAATTTTGATGCAAAGTAAAATAATGTGTTATTTTAAAATGTGCAAAATTAGCTTGTGACTGGGCTATGGAAAGTCAGTTAAGTGTCAGGATATGAGAAACTGTCAGAGGCAAAATATGAAATGTTTGAACAAACCACTAATGGGAAAAGCAGAAGGGAGGAATGACCTCAGAGATGTTAGAAGAAATGCCATTTAAAAGTGACTACCTAGATAACATAAAATGTTGGCACTTAAATTTCCTAAAATCAGAACATACGCATGGGTAGGTGTATCAATTAAGTTAGGTATTGTGTTCAAATTTGAATATTAGATTATATACACCATAAAAAAATTTCTTAAAGACTTTTCTCTCACTTAAGAAAGATAGGAAAATCAGGGTTGCTTTAGTGACTTATCATTAGGAACTCAAGCTGTTTCTGAATTCCAACTCTGCCATCTTAGTCATGACACCCATCCTCAAAGTTATCGCTTGATTCAAGATGACTGCTGAAGCTCCAGCCATTAAGTCCTCAATCCACTTAGTATGCAAAAGGAAGAATGGAAGGTAAGAAAGGAAATATACTTCCCTGCTGAGGCAGTCATCTCTAATGAACTCTTTCAGAAGCTGTATCCAGTCTTTACTTAATCCTCGTTACGGGGGATTGGGAAATGTGATCCTTTAACTGGAACCATTTCTGAGATTTCTATGAGATTTCTGTGAGATTATATTAGATGAAAGAATAGGGAGGGTAGTGCTATATGAGGTCTGACAATGACGTTTACAAACTTATCCTAGAAAAAGTGCTACATACCTCATTGCTGAATATCGCTAGGGGATCCTTCAAAGTACCCCCCTTGAGAAGCTATGCACCAGTGCCAGTGCTTTGTCCACCCATCAAAGCAATTTTGGAACTCTTTTTCTGAAATGGCCATCAGAGCTGTCATCGTATTTCCCTTGATGTCCTGAATATCATCAAAAAGTCTTCCTTTCAATATTTTCTTTCTCTTTGGGTAAAGAAAAAAAGTCATTGAGGGCCAGAGCAGGTGAGTAGGGTGGGTGTTCCAATACAGTTATTTGTTTACTGGCTAAAAACTCCCTCACAGACAGTGCTGTGTGAGCTGGTGCCTTGACATGATGCAAGAGCTCCTTTGGGTCCATTTTTGCCCACACATTTTCCTAACCCTAACCTTAACCCTCATTTTCAGTTAAGATTTTTCTAACTGTTTCTCTATTGATGTTTATTGGCCTGCTCTGCATCTTATAGTCAGCTGTTTTGACACACACTTTGATGAATTTTTTCAATGTTTTCGTCAGTTCTGCTTGTTACTGGCTGTCCTGACCTCGCTTCGTCAGTGATGTTTTCTGTTCCCTCAGAAAAATGTTTAAGTCATTTGTCTTCATTTCCTTCATGGCATTATCCCCATAAACTTGGACTTACATGTCCCTGATTTCACTTCCAATCTTGCCCAGTTTAACAAGAAATTTAATGTTTGTTCATTGCTCTAATTCAAACCCTGACATTGTCGCTGTGATAGCTCTGATAGCCATTCCAGAAAAAGAGTCCCAAAATTGCTTTGATGGGTACACTAGGTGCTAGTGTCAGGGTGTTGCTTCCCAAGGAGAGTACTTCGAAGGTGACTGTAGTGATATTCAGCAATGAGGTATGTAGCACTTTTTCTAGGATTAGTTCACAAACTTCATTGTCAGACTTCATATGCCTAGGATATAGGCCTGTATGGGCCATCTCAGGTTAAGCAAAGGTTGAGATAAAAATAAAAATAGAGAGCAACAAGATGTTATTACACTAAAAATACACAAGAGACCATTTGACTAGATAAGAGATACAGTGCATTCTCTTTACCAAACAGTCATAGACACTAGATTTCATAGTGTTGGTTTACTAACATGTTCCAATCCTTGTTCTGCCAGCTAACTTATTAGCTGAACTTAGGCAAAGCTCTTGCTCTCTCTAGGTCTCAGGTTGTCTGTCTATAAAGTGGAAACAGTGGTCTGTTCTTTCTAAAGTGGTTGTAAGGATTAATTGACGTGCTGCATGTCAAGTGACCACATAGAGCCGAGCCACACGGGAGGCACCATGCCCACTGTAACAAACTCAGCTTCATGCTACCTCATGCTGGAGAGAAGGGAAAGAATCATCCTCATTTGTGGGACTCAGTCCTGAACAGCATGGAAGAGTTGTTTGGGAAGGGGAACAAAAAAGGACAGGATTATTGAGATACAGCTGCCCTCTCATAGCCACAGAGAGTTGGATATTCAAATATGTAGCCAAGAGCTCAAAGCTAGGTGATGGAAATACATCTCTGAATGAAAGACTCTAAATGGAAACCGCCAACGGAAAGAGGCTGGCCAGGTGACTGTTGAATACTCAGGATGCTTTCCACGCATAATTTTGTGATCACAGCATTCCCCACGATGAGAAATCAGAAGACTCAGAAGTCACCAGCTGGACTTCATGGGGATCAGGGCCTTGACTTTTAGAAGGATGCACATACAATGAGTAAAAAGGAGGCACAGAACTAAAATGCAAGGTTAGAGGCATCTAAAGCTCAGAAGTTGCCACCTCTTCCGGAAAAATCACAGACAATGTAAAAAGCATTCTTTCTCTTCACATTTGAGTGATTGAAAGCTTTTCTCAGAATAAACTGTGGTGATTCCTTTTTTCCTTTAAAACTTTCCATAGAACTTTTCTAGTAAAGGAGTTGTTTAACGAGCCCCCATGTACGTGACACCCAACTTCACCAATGATCAGCTCATGGCCAGCCATGTTTCCTCTTTATGTAGCCCCGCCCCCAGATTATTTTGAAACAAATCTAAAACATCTTACTTTTTCATCCCCAAGTATTTCAGCATGCATCTCTAAAATATGAGGATCTTTAGGAAAAAAAATCTACAATTATCACACCTAAAAATAATTAACAGTAAGTCTTTAATATTAAAAAAAACACAGGGTTCAGATTTCTTAGATTGTCTTATTTTGTTTCCATTTTATTTAAATCAGGATACAAATAAGAGTCACACATCATGATTGGGTATATTCCTAAAGTCTCCTTTGGAGACATTTTTGTTGAAGAAACCAGATTATTCTGTAGAGTTGCAATTAGTCTGAATTTTACTAATTGTATGCCCATGGTGTGATTTACTGTCTTTTTCTCTTCTCTACATTTTCTAAAATTGATGGATAAAATATAGCAGCCTGATCAAATTCAGGTTTGATCTTTGTAGGGCTGCTTCATAGGTGGTGTTGGGTATTAACATCAAGATGCACATAATGTCTGGTTACCTTGCTTTGCTTCATGCTAGCAGCCATTAAGAATCATTGCCTAGATCCATTAGTTCATTAGTGCTCGCTGGTGATATTCTAATTAAGTGTCTTTGTGAACTCAATATAAATATATTTGATGTTTTTCATTCCAATGCAGTCATTCTTATTGATGCCATATCGACTAGTAAATTTAGCTTGTAAATGCTAAGCTTGGGACTATCTGAAGAGAGACAGACCTAGGCAACATCTGCACTAAGCCAGCACCCTCTGCCTTTTCCACATTTGCTCCTTTTTTAAAAGAAAAGCTCTTCTCACTTTAATTTTCCTGAGTGAGATTTAGCCTCAGCCTCTGCGCCACTCCATATGCCTTACCAGCTGAACTATCAGACCAACCAGCTAGATAGGTTCCCTGGTGATTGATTTTTTTCCTGAAGACCCTGAGGCCTGCAGTCATGCACATATGGTGTCTAATGGCTTGGTGGGTAACTGCGTTAATGGTGTGTGAAGGTGACCTGAATAAATTTGGAATCAGACCTAGTATAGGTTGTGGCAAGCTAATAAATTTGGAGCACTTTTGTTTTTGCCTAGGTAGGTATTAGCTGACTCTCCTGAAGAGAAGGTATGGAGTACTGAGTTCAGAAATTCTGTCAAGGACAGAGGAGAACAAATTTCTCCTCTTTTGAACCTTTTTTCCCTTCTTTAAAGAAACAAACATATAATATATACATCTATCTTTAAAGAGAAATGAGGTCTCACTGTCGAACTCCTGTCCTCAAGTGATCCTCCTGTCTGAGTCCCCCAAAGTGCTGGGATTACAGATGTGAGCCACTGTGCCCAGCCTTGAACCTTTTTAATGAAATGTTCACTTTCCCACATTCTGCTGGAAGTCGGATGATACTGTCATTCTCCTTTTATGCTTACTCTTTCTAGACTGAAAACTGCAAGTGACCAGGACAGATAAGGCCTTGGTATGGTGTCATCAGCTTTCCCCAACCCTTTCTGTGATTATTTGCAAGCCTTCTATCCAGGGCTCCAGATTGTCACCTGGTCTTCAATTTGCTTGTTTTATGAGTCGTAGTCTCACTTTGTCACCCAGGCTGGAGTGTATGAATGGCACAATCACGGCTCACCGCAGCCGCGACCTCCTAGAGACTGCAGGCACACACTAATTTTTTATTTTTTGTAGAGATAAAGTCTTGCTATGTTGCCTAGGCTGGTCTTGAACTCCTGGGCTCAAGCATTTCTCCCACCTCAGCCTCCCAAAGTGCTGGGATTACAGGTGTGAGCCACTTCACCCAGCCAGTTTGCTTTTGATGGTTGTAGCCATATCAATGAAAAAATATTGAGCATGACTTCCCAATATATGGATATTAACTTATTGGTCAAATGGATAGTATTATAATATTGTATACATTATTAAAATAGTAGACTGTAAACAAACATTTTCATATTTTTTCTTACATCCCAATGGGTTATCTTGTGGCATCTCACTGACTTCCACTTCTTAGATTAGCCACTGTGTGAGGTTCCAGCAAACAGTGCTACCCTACAAACCAAACACCAGAAGCAAAATCCAACTTCAGTTACTTTTTGAAATCAGAAAGTATGTGGACAGGAATTATTTTTTATTTCTTTTTTTTTTTTGAGTTGGAGTCTCACTCTGTCACCCAGACTGGAGTGCAGTGGCTGCTCCCGGCCACCACAGCCTCGACCTGCTGAGCTCCGGTGATCCTTCCGCCTCAGCCTTCCAAGGAGCTGGAACTACAGGCGCGCACTACCACGCCTGGCTAATTTTTTGAATTTATTGTAGAGATGAGGTCTTACCAAGTTGCCCAGGCGGGTCTCGAACCTGCGGGCTCAGGCAATCCACTCACCTCAGCCTCCCAAGGCGCGGGATTACAGGCTGAGCCACCGAGCCCAGCTTTTTATTTCAACATGTAAGTTTCTTTTCAGAAATTTAACTGTATTCAAATTGCATGGTGGGCACCATAACCGTTTAAAATGTAGGACTTCTTAAAGGATTCTTCCTGGTCCTTTTTCTGCTGTTATTCTCATGGAGTCTGGCCAGTCAATGAACACAAATTTAAGTCACCTGCCATGTATATTCTAGTATATGAAACCCAACATTCTCTTCCTCTACAAACAAACAAAAAAACCAAGTAAAATATTGTGGTCTTTGATTTTTGCTAAAATAGTTCCTGCAGAGTTCCTTTTAAACACTGAATTATTTTGAAGTGGGATACTTCTCACCCCTCTATATGGTTGGTTTCTTTTACTAAGGAGACCTCACTTCCTCAGCATCTATTATGCCAGCTCTCAGACTTTTGCAGCTCTTTGTCTTGTTTCAGACCTTAAAGGTCTTTGTTCTCTTGGACTCCTGACTTATTTGTAGCAGGTGCTGATAGAGCAACTTCTGATGCAGTTGATCTTGACAAATAACCACAGATGCACCTGTCTAGCTCCCTGCCCCTCTAAAGCTTGGAATTAAGTAAGAGAAGGAGACAAACTGAACCCTTGTGCACAGTTTAACCATCTAAGAGACAGCAGTGAATGGTGGATTAGAGCTTCATTGACTGGGGATGCGTGTGAGTGCTTGGAGAGTCCAGCACATACTGTCAGTGACCTGCTAGAGGAAAGAGTCCAGAAGAAAGTGCACTCGGAGTACTTCAAAGGGGACTGTCTGAGGTGGTAAATTGCAGGGTGGCATTTATAAGCAAGAGAATCTCTTAAACAGAGACTGGAGACCACAATTAGTTAGCTTTTGACTTAGTCTATTCTGGCTGCTGTAATAAAGTAGCATGGGCTGGGTGGCTTATAAATAACAGAAAGTTAATTTCTCACAGTTCTGGAAGCTGGAACTCTGAGATCAGGCAGCATGGTTGGGTTGTGGTAAGGGCCCTTTTCTGCTGACGTGTCATGGCAGAGAGTGAGCTGAATCTCTTCTCTCTTTTATGAGAGCACTGATTCCTTCCATGAGGGCTCCACTCTCCTGACCTCATCACCCCCCAAAGACCCCACTTCCTAGTACCGTCACAGTGGGGATTAGGATTTCAAAATAGGAATTTTAGGGAGACACAGACATTCAGTCTTTAACAGCTGAGGCTAGAACAGAACACAAGATTGAGAAGTCATGAGAAGAATCCTTTGTACTTCAAGTCACTGTATCCTTGTTATGTTTTGTGTCCTTTGGGCCTCTCTGGGAAGGAGGGTAGTTATTACCTGTAGAGTCCAGGTGCAGATGGGTGAAACCACTTCCTGAGGGCACATAGCCAGTAAAGTTTGAAATCCCTCATTTCCTGTACCTCCTTAGGGCGTATTAGGCTGGCGTTGGTTATGGGGCAGAGTTTCGAACTCAAAGGGTGCATACGAAATGGAGAAAAGGATGTAGAAAGTGGGAAAGAGGTTTTCCAGAATGACTGACACATGTGAAACCTTAGCTTTGCTTTCCTAGTATATTTTAATTGTTTCTGTTTTCAAATTGCCACTTCTAAATTAGACACTTTAGCTGCTTTTTTTCTTCCTAAATATATTTGCAGCATTTTGATACGAAGGTGCTGTGTAAGTAAGCTGAGCACATTTATTTTGCTACCTTCATGTATTCAAGAAATCAGGAATGAAATGAGGAGATTTCAGGAGGCATGTGATTCATTTTGGGGGGAGGGGGAGTATTTTTAGCTTCCCTCTTAAAAATCAGCCCTTCAGTTAAAGCCCTGAGGTCAGCTGTCCTTTGAAGGGAACTTTCGTTGTTGTGTCTGAATCAGAATCTCAGTCTTCATACACCTCACATCTACAGAGAGTGTATGCTTGGAATTTTTTTTTTTTTTTGAGTTGGAGTCTCACTGTCACGCAGACTGGAGTGCAGTGGCCGCTCCCGGCCACCGCAGCCTCGACCTGCTGGGCTCCGGCGATCCTTCCGCCTCAGCCTTCCAAGTAGCCGGAAATACAGGCGTGCGCTACCACGCCTGGCTAGTTTTTCGATTTATTGTAGAGATGAGGTCTCACCAAGTTGCCCAGGCGGGTCTCGAACCCGCGGGCTCAGGCTCACCTCAGCCTCCCAAGGTGCGGGATTACAGGCTGAGCCACCAAGCCCGGCTGTATGCTTGGAATTTAGAAGGTAGATCTTAGTTTGATTGGAGCAGGGGTAGGAAGTTGCCCAAGAGAGAATCTTGTGTTTTAAATGGCCTGGTTTGTCACATGTCAGGCCCCAGCCTACATCAACAATGTGTTGACACTTGGTTTTCTGAGGGGATAGATTATGCATATTATTACCACCTGACACATCCTTCATCATGAAGCCGTGGATATTATTACATATAGCACTGGACTGAGTGCCTCGGCCAGGACATTTAACAAGCACAGCCTACACACCAGAGCTTAAAACTCTGCACCTCAGTGGTGTTGTGTGATAGAAGGAAGCCCATGCATGCCACCCAGAAGGGGACAGTCCCTGGGTCAGGGCCCAGCATTGAGGACAGAAGGCCCCCTGGTGAGGAAAGGGCCCACCCTATATCACATGAAGGTGTTGCATCCTCTGGGGTCAGTGGTGTGCCCTGTCTCAGCCTCAACAAAGTGCTAGATGGGGCTTTTTCAAAACGCATGGGGTTGGGGTAGGGATATGGGTGGGGCTTATAGTGCTTCACATAATAATTTAGTACTTTTTTTTTTTTTTTTTTTGAATTGGTGTCTCACTCTGTCACCCAGGCTGGAGTGCAGTGGCCGCTCCCAGCCACCGCAGCCTCGACCTGCTGGGCTCCGGCGATCCTTCCGCCTCAGCCTCCCAAGTAGCTGGAATTACAGGCACGCGCTACCACACCCGGCTAATTTTTTTTTTGATTTATTGTAGAGATGAGGTCTCGCTTGCCCAGGCGGGTCTCGAACCCGCAGGCTCAGGCAATCCACTCACCTCAGCCTCCCAAGGCGCGGGATTACAGGCTGAGCCACCGAGCCCGGCAAATTTAGTACTTTTAAAGTCTCATTTGTTTGTTTGAACACTCCCCATGAGATAATAGGGCAGTTTAATATTTCTTCATTTTACAGATTAGAAAACTGAAGCTTGGCAACTTTCCCAAGTCCCACAAGAAGTTTGTCACAGAACTGGAATAAAAACCCAGATGACTTCACTCTTGACTCCAAACTGCCTACTAAATTTTACACAAATGTGGATAGGACCCCAGAAAAGGCCAGATTACTTTGGATTGGTATGAGAGGGCTGGCCTGCCCATGTCAAAGCCGTTTATGGAGAGAAACCAATTCTCCCCTGTCCCCACTCTGAGTAATTAATGCCATCCCTTCTGTGAGCCTGCTGGTAAGAGCCGCCAAGCGTAAGGATCTTCAAAAAGTCCTGTCTTTTTGAAGCAGTGCTGTTTACCCTGTGTATAATTATTATAACAATGAGAGCTTCCTGGCACATTAAATTATGTCTTATTTGGAGCCTGTCATCTTCCTGAGCAGACTTTGCAGTTGAGATCTGGGACGGCACCAAGGGGGCATTGTGACCTGCCTGAATCTGTTTGGCTGTCCTGGTGTCCCCAGAGATGTGCTTTTTATTATTAATTAGGGCTTCAAAGAGAGGAACATCTCCAAAACTACTATAGAATCATATGATTAATTCTTTTACAGTAAATTAAGCACTAAGTGGAATTTTTTCAGCCCCCGACTGTGTGTTGCTGTGCTTCTCCACAACACGGTGGCCTGGTTTTGTGTTTTCTGTAATTCAGAATCAAACTAACGGAGCCAGCCGGGGCCTCCTCCCCTCCCCACCTGCTGCTTTGAAGCATCCAGGGAGAAGCACATGCACAATCAGCGGAGTGTAAACTTCTACCGTGTGTGTGGTGCATCTAATCCAAGCTGCCCTTTTAATCCTTAGCTGTGAGAGGCTGGCAGGAGGGTGAGGCCCTTGGGATGCCTCTTCTCTATAGAATGAAGCATAAAGATGTGTGCCATTCCTTAAAAGGGGGCCCTGCCTCATGCTCCATTTTCCTGTCCTAATTTCCCAACGAAATGGGCCTTCCTCACTTATCCCAGCTCCCAGATTTCTACATAATTACTGTATGTGAATCGTGCCCTTTAGGGCTGCCAAATGTGATTTTGGAGACAGGTGTTACCTTTTTTATACTGGTTGTAAGATAATTACGTGTGAAAAAAGTTGGAAATTACAAGAGAGCAATTACTTTTCATTCTGGCATGCAGAAATTACATTCTGCCAGTCACTTTGTATGTTCTTATTTGTATATCTTGCTTCATATGAAAGAAATGTTTTGAAGTTAATTTTAAAAACTATGAGTAAAGATAGATTGACAAATCTGGCAGTACTGTCCTTGAACATGAATATATGAAGATAATTAATTTTGATGGAGTAACTGACAGATTCACAGCAGTTAACACTGGAAAACGTAAAATATAATATTCCTTGTGGAGAGAAATCAATATATAAATATGAGATTTTCTCTTTTTTTTTTTTTTTTTTTACAAAGAAAGACATTAAAGTGGTTAAAAAGTATTAATCTTTTTCATATGGTATTTTTAATTTATCCTTTGTTGATATGACTATGCAAAGGTCAGAAAATAAAATGTTTACTTCCTACATTTCTTTTCTGGTCATTATTCATATTCATTTAGTTTCATGGTTATTACTGAAAATAATCTTTGATCTAAGGAGGGTGGTGTTAAAAATGATCCCCTTTAGATATCAGATGCTGCAGATACACTGGGGTTTTCCACTGGAGACCAACCTCAGTCTGAGTCTTTGGGGAAGAGTAATTGCTCCAAACTGCCTTCACCTTGAGACAAGGAGTCTGCCTTTTGTTCCTCCCTCCCCCACCCCCAACCCCAGCAGTCATTAGTCCTTTTTCGCGGCCAGACAGTTCTTTGGAAAGGGGGCAGCAGTGAGGTTAACAGCCAGCACTACACACCCAACGATGGGGAGCTGTTGGTATAGGGGGCCTGGATGACTGTCAACAGCCGCTGTCCCTCTGACCTCTGCAGACTAATGGGAATAGCCCCTCGGAAAGCAAAGAGGAAGGTGCCTTAAGTCATAAGTTAAAAGTCACGAACTTTATGGCTCAGAGGACCTTCACACCACCAAGCTCCTCATCTTACAGCTAAGGAACTTGAAGCAGCAAAAGATAAAGTAGGTGGCCCAGGTCTGTTTAGGCAGTTTCAGTAGAGTTAACGCTCGTACCCAGGTCTCCTGCCTCTCAGAGCACTTAGAAGAACCTCGCACTACCACCACTCACTGCTCCCCCCCAAAAAAAGAATACTTAGGACAGCCTTAAGACAGCCTGAGACATTTACTTTAATGAAAGTCACTCCAAGTCAGACTGGGAGAAAGAACTACACCTATGGTATTTGCTAAGGACTTGGCATTGACAGCTGCCATGGGGTAAAAGTGTGGTTGATCAGGAAACTTCCCATCCCTGGACTTCTACAGGTGAAGAGAAATGAAACTATTTTAAATAAAAATAGTTCATCACCTTCTTTTCCTTTTGCCTCTCTGCTCCGCCCACCTGATAAAGTCTGTTTGAGTTTGCTTTCGGGAAGCATTTGCCAGGGCCCCTCATCTTTCTCTTCCTGTTGCCTGACCAAGACATCCTGAGACTCTCAGGTCAAGTCCATTTAGTTCACCATTCACTTGACCTTTCTGAAAGTCTGTAAATTACGCAGCTTCAGTTTTGCCGAGTTAAAACCTTCCAGGGTGACAACTCTTTCTTTGTCACTAAACAGTCTGTTTTCTGCGATGACTGCCCAGATAGAGCTGATAACAGAAAGATCATGGAGGAGTCCGCTGGCACATTTGGGCCGTGGTGGTCTGTTTTCAACCTTCTCGCCTATTTTCTGCACAGTAGCATAGCTGGTGGGCTTTGTTGCTTTAGGACTACGTCAATCAGAGTAGATGAAGGGGCATCATTATCCATAAGTGACTGCATTTGCATTGGGAAAAAGAGAAAACCAGCTTCACAATTGGAAGGCCTCCTGCCTTTTTTAAAGCAGAAAGGAGGTCATGTCAAAGGGTTTCTTGTTTTCACAGACTGGCTGGCTGTTCCCCAGGGTCCTTTAACAGCCATTCGTTAAACGGCAGAAAGCTTTGGTGCTAAGACAGAGAAAATCCTGAAAAACAAAAGTGCTGGGAAATGGGGAACCACACTGGCTAACTGGTTCAGACTGAGTGACCTGGAGAGGGCGTGGGTATAGGTCTCAGCTGGGCAGCGGGGTGAAGGCACTGGCTAGCTCAGGACTCTTGTGTCTAGTTTGTCCCATTTTATGGTTACGGGCTTAGCCCCATAGTTTTAAAAATAAGGATACATATTTAAACAGCTTTGACTTGCATTTTATTCCCATTTCTAGCTCAGCACGGCACGTATAATAGCTGTCTAACAGAGCTGTGAGGTGCTATTATCCCCTATTTATAGATGAGAAATTTACCAGCAAGTTGTAAAAACAGGGCTGATTGCCCTTTCCATAGCATCCATTTAGCCTCTAAAATCGCCCAATGTCTGTCTTTGGACCAGAAACCAAAATTCTCACCTAATCAGACATTAGAGGGTAGTAAGTAAAGAGCTTGTTGCTATACTTCCCTCTTACTGGCTTCCCAGGTAGGCAGGTTCTACTTATTATCATCCCTAAATACAGCCTTCCACACAGCACTTCGTCCATTGTCCTGGGCGAGTTCTAATTCATACCAGACAGGCTCAAGTCAAGAAGCAGTGTGGTACCCAGTACATCAAAGGTCTTCCAAAGCCCTATGAAGCTTGAGTAGGAAGCACGGACCACGAGGGCGCCCCCGCCCCCCCCCCCCCGCGGGCGGGCCGGGGGGGGGGGGGGGGGGGGGGGGGTGGGGGGGGGGGGGGGGGGGGGGGGGAGGGTGGGGTCGGGGGAGCTGGGCGGGGGGGGGGGGGGGGGGGGGGTGGGGGGGGGCGGGGGGGGGGGGGGGGGGGGGGGGGGGGGGCGGGGGTGGGGTG
>CAUYQG010196021.1:0-17298 GCA_963574415.1 Tarsius wallacei
TTTTTTTTTTTTTTTTTTTGAGTTGGAGTCTCACTCTGTCTCCCAGACTGGAGTGCAGTGGCCGCTCCCGGCCATCGCAGCCTCGACCTGCTGGGCTCCAGTGATCCTTCTGCCTCAGCCTTCTAAGTAGCTGGAACTACAGGCGCGCACTACCACACCCGACTAATTTTTTGATTTATTGTAGGGATGAGGTTTCACCAAGTTGCCCAGGCGGGTCTTGAACCCGCGGGCTCAGGCAATCCACTCACTTCAGCCTCCCAAGGCAAGGGATTACAAGCGCTTGAAATCTATTTTAATGAGCATTTTGGTTATAAGAGGCAAGGTCTTCCCAGTTGTTGCCTACATAGGGTATGTGAGTATGTGTGCATGTATATGTGTGTGTATTTATGCATATGTAGAAAGAGAGGAGATTAAAGGAATTTCTCCATGTGTTGGAATATTTGGAACACCAACTTCACCACTCATTACCTTTTTGAGCATATTTCTTAATTTCTTTGAGACTCAGTTTTGTCATCTGTAAAATGAAGGCAATTTAGTATTTATCTCATAAAGTCATCCAGTGAATAAAAGGTAAAAATGCAAATAAGGCAGTAAACACAATATTCTTTTGCAAGCATTCAATAATTTCAGCATTGATAATTATAATCATAATAATTTCAACATTTTGAAGAACATAAAATTTTTATGGAGTAGCAAGAAACGTTAACATACTTACTTCTATGTATTTTGGGCAAATTTTACTGGTAGTATAAACCGGGGAAATTTGCATAGGTCTTGGAGTCAAAAACAGAGTATTAAACTTTTTCTTGTTATTTCCTTAAGCAAGTTATTTACCCACTCTGAACCACAGTATCTTCACATATAAAAGGTGGAATATTTAGATAATGGATTGTTGAGTTGATTAAAGTGCCAACACATAAAGTTCTAGAAGAATTCCTGGTATGTAGCATCAAATAAACTGGAATTTCTATTACATAGTATTACTAGAAACTAAAGCTATTTGTCTTTTATACAACATAAAGTTAGTAACTCAATAAACTGCTTCATGTTGCTATTTCCTGCTCTGCAATAGTTAGTAGTTTGGTCCTAGTGATTGTGTGATGAACATCATAATCTCTTTTCTCATGGAGCTTACTCCAATCTAGAAATCGTGGCATGCATAAAGTTATAATGAACTCTCTATAGTGATTACCATTTTTTCCATTCAAATTAATATCAGTTTACTCCTTGCACATTAATTTTGTCACCTGGAATTTGCTTTAAGATAAGGACACTTGCACATTAATTTTGTCACCTAGAATTTGCTTTAAGATAAGGACACTTGAGCTCAAAAATTAAAAAGAATTTTTGTATATAGTAAGAAAATTGTATCCCATTTTTTAGATTCCCCACCCCCCCCACCACCACTAGCTATAAGCTGACAAAAAGACTCAACAGAACAACTTTGCTCACATCATAGGCCAAGGGTGCCTCATGGGCACAGATTGTGCAAACAAGCAAAGTAATTCCCTTTAGCCTCCAACCTCTACTTTACCAACAAGGAAGCAAGACAAATTAAGGCTCAGATATTTTAAAGTGAGTTAATGGCAAAGTAGTATATTGAATATAGATGCCCTAATGGAATCTCACTTTTAATTGGTTGGTCAGAAAGCCCAATCACAAATAACATTTTTCTCTTTGTGAAACTCATAAAACTTGACATTAATTTAAACAATGGAACTGACACAGAGTACTTAATTGGTATTATACTGTTTACAGGAAGAGAATTTATAAAGCTATCTCCTATATAAAATAAGAGCAATGGTGCATACAACTCTGCATAAATAACACGTTGACAAGGAAATAATCTAATAATTCATATTCGAAATACTGCAATTCTCTATCAAACTGACTTACCATTAAGTTTGCAATTTATATAGGCAGCAGTCATCTTTCTTTTCTCCCATCAGATGTCAACAGATAAATACATGATATATTCTTTTTGTAGTTACATTCTTATAGCTCAAAAAATCTTGACAGAATTTTTCCAGATTTCAAGAAACTCCTTTCTATTTAGTTTGTAAAAGTTTACAACCATAAAAATTGGCTAATTTTTATCTTTGTTTAAACATAATAATAGAGATATAATATTATGACCAAAAAACATTGTATCCATGCAGTTTCATTATTCTCAAATACTAAAGAGGAATCTGTTACGAACAAGTAAAACAAAAATACGTTGAATTCTTTACTGTGTGAACTTGGACACACTATTTAAATTTTCTGGACTCTGGTGTTATCATACTTGATTGCAGTGAGTGAACAAAAGAAAATAATCAATGTTTTTTTAATGGAATAATGTAAGTGAAGACATTATTTAAATTATAAGTCAATAATGCAAAATGTAGGCTTACTAGATGGTGACTATCAAGAGCAGTTGTGTTTGTTGACTCCATTAAGCTAAGGTCTTTAAAGTACAGTCACTATGATCTTATTTATATTCGTTAAAGGGACCAAAATTTACGCAACCAAATAGAATAGTCACAGTTCTGTTCTTTTCTTTTTCAATTTCTCATTTGTCAGCAGGGCATTTCAAGACAGCAGACAATGGAAAATGAAACAATTGTTATCTGTCACAAAGAGTCAATGAGGCAGAAGTTAAGTTTAAAATAGAATCGGGCTGGTAGTCTCTGGTGCATCCTCTTCCAACTTCCACTAATATACACATAAAAAGCAGAAAATGTTGAAAATTCCCAATGCAGAAAACCATGACTGACAGTCAGTCAATTGCCAGGATGTGGGAAAGAATTCTAGCTAAAAACCTAAGAGAACTGGATTGAAAAATCGTGGTTAGCCTGTTGCGCTAGGCTACACTTGTCTGATTTCCTGGAAGTAGGTAAGAAGAGATTTATTATCCTCTCCATTGTCTGTCACTCTTATTAAAAGCAAAACAAACAAACTAAAGACCAAGACCTGCAGACATCTGGGAAATTATTTCTTTTTGGTATGAGTGCTGCTTTTAGAAATTCAAAAGGCTTATCCTCACTACCCCTTTCAATGCAACCCTTTCTTTATCCAACAGAAACAGACCAACTCTCAAAAACCTTACCAGAATTGGAGTGGAGCATGTGTGACCAAAAGTAAACAATTTAATTTTGAGAGACAAGTTCCCAACAAAATTATCTGGGAAATCTGACTCCCCAACAGAATTATCTGTGGTCACCCTGGCAGTACAGATTTCTTTTTTCCATTTATAGCGTTTCTGAATTCAGTCTTCTTAAACAGGGACCTGAGGACCTTATTTCAACATACCTTCCAAGTGATTTGAGTAATGGATTTGTGTGGGCATCACGGATTTAAGTCTTGGGACAAATACATCCAGTATGCTTTTCCTTGGTCTTGACAGACTCTGAAATCACAATATCACTTTCTATATGCTTTCCGTCTGTCAAAAATTGGTTCATTTTGGTGATAAAAAATTAGGTCCAATGTAAATGTTTTGTACACTTTCATACTAGTGAAAATTTTTGTTCTTTTTTATTTGAATGTTATACTCTATGGGCATATATGTCTAACTATCTTCACTGTAAACTTAAAAAACAACAGATGCTGGAGAGGATGTGGAGAAAAGGGAATGCTTCTACACTGTTGGTGGGAGTGTAAACTAGTACAACCCCTGTGGAAAACAGTGTGGTGATTCTTTAAAGATCTAAAAACTGACCTTCCATACTACCCAGCAATCCCCTTCCTGGGAATGTATCCAGAGGAACTCAAATCATTTTTTAAAAAAGATACCTGCACACGCACACATGTTTATTGCAGCATTATTCACAATAGCAAAAAACATACAACCGACTGTGCTGCCCATCAAAAGTGGACTGGGTTAAAACAAAAGAAGTACAAAATTATGGACTTCACAGCAACTTGGATGAATTGAGAGTTTAATACTCAGTGATCTATAACAGAAACAAAGAATTGAGAATTGAGTACCACAGGTTCTCACTCATAAGTGGACCCTGAACACTTACCATAATACTATAAGAAAGTGATTGGCAGTAGCGGGACACTGCCAGGGAAGGGGGGCACACAATATCATTAAGGGTACCGATCCCAAACCAGGCAAAGTGGAGATCAAAAGGAGGCCCAAAGTTTGCCTGTACGGTGACGACTTATCTACCTAATCCTGAATTGTACCCCACGTGTTTAAAATTAAAAAAAAAATTAAAAAATAAGATTGGTCTTTCCAATATATTCCAATTATATGTCATACTTCTGCAAATATCAGCAATACATATGAAATTTTCCTTACTTTCTTGTGATACATTTCCTATTGACTTTGCTTATTAGCATACTCTATATTTGATTAGTTACATCTGTGGCTTTTCCAAGATTCACTCTGATATGCTTACTTTGAGAAAATTTCAAAGATGCATATGCCTTTGAGTAAGAACAGAAGTGAGTGAATTCTGGAATTTAATATTTATTTAACAAGAAAGCAGTTGTAATTATTATAAGTCAACCTGTCATAGAAAAACTGTGCCTTTTGGCTTTTATCAATGGAAGTGATCTTTGCTAGAAAATCAAATTGTCCTTATGATAAAACTTTAAGAGCTATTTGATTTTTCAAATTATATCAGAACTCTTCTATCATTGTTGAGATGTGAATAAATTGACACAAAATCAACCAATGTATCGAGCACAACTTAACAATAAAAATAAAATAATTTTCAATAAAATAATTAACAATAAAAATAATTTTCACTAATATCAGGAAACTACTATCATGATCCCAGAGAACCAAATAGTCTGACTGACTATCACACAGTAATGTGCTGACTGCAAGATGAGAGGAATTCAAACTTTACACTGTCTGCTGAATTTAAATTTAATATTTTATTAATTAATAAATAGTATTAACTCATAAAAAAAAGTAAAGTTTTTAACCTGTGTCAGGATTGAACTTTTTATAGTAAAACAACCTTGCAATAAATACCTTTTTATTTCTTAACTGCTACATAATGATTGCACATATTTCTGGGGTACATGTGATATTTTGATACATGCATACATTGTATTAATGATCAAATCAGGGTAGCTGGAATAGTCATCATCTCAAGCATTTATCATTTTTGTGTGTGTGTTGGGAGCAATTCAGATCTTTCCTTGAGCTATTTTGAAATAGACAATAAATTACTGTTAAATGCAGTCACCCTACTGTGCTATTGAACACTAGGACTTATTCCTTCTCTCTGACTGTATTTTTGTCAATTCAAGTAAAATATTTGAAAGCAGTATTACTGAGTTGAAATGCTTTCTGGTTACATACGGACTTATGACTCTGAAGAAATATGATTGATGAAATTTAATAAGTATACCAATACATGACCATTTATATGATTTTTTTTCCTTTGGAATTATTCATTTAGGAAGCTACTTATTTATTCTAACAGATATGTTATTACAAAATATTTAGGCAACTTCTGTTTGGGAATTGCTCTCTGTGCCTATAGAACATATATTTAAATATCAATAATGGTGAAAAATATCTATCCCTGGAGAACCAATTTAATTTTTAAAACATCTCAGAATCATCTGGAGGCAAGCATTAGAAATAAATTTGATGATCAAGCCAAACGTTAGTGTCTGGGTCAGGGATAAATTCAAAGTAATGAAAACTAGCTTAGTTGCACAGTTTATAACCTGCTTTTATGGAAATTCCCCCTCCCTCCAAAAAATTACAAAATAATTTTTGGAAGGAGCAGCATTTTAAAGTAAGTATATAAACTATCAAATATGAAAAACTCTTATTTGATTTCCCAGAAGTATAATATTTTAATCTATCTTATTACCGAAGAGTCAATTCTGTATCTTTTGCATGTAGCAGAAGGGAAAATGCTAGTACAGCTAATAAAAAGCCACAATCATTATTCAAAGAATACTTTTTGTAGGAAAAATAAACAAATCACAGTGCTTATAAAGATACTTTCTATAATAAGCCATGATACATATACTTCATTTATACTACCAGTACATATATTACCTATACTTATAGTTTTACTTTTATTTATAATAGCTATATTTATATTTTGATAATACGTATATTTTTCTACTTAAAACAAAATTTTAAATAAGAAATATACAAATGGTTTAACAGTTTTTATGAGCCTTGTGAACTTCTGCCCTTATGTAGACATGTAACACTGTTCCTACTTTACTAGATTTTGTGGCTAAATAAACACATTTCAAAGGTATTTAATCCCAACTTTGATAGTTAAGTATTTTAAACATTTGTAGTCCTTGCCCACTTATGCAGTTTAACCTGTCTCTTGCCAGTCATCCTAAGGCATAGGCATTTTGAACTGCTTGCCTTTCCCTGTCTTTTGAAAATGAGTTTCCCCTTCTACCTGACAGCTTCTATGCATCTTTCTAGTCTTAAACCTACTATTATCTCTGTGAAATCATATCAAAATCACACAAACAACCTTAGAATCCCTTTCTCTAAAACTGTGAAATTTCGTGTGCATCTCTCTACCATCACATTTACCATAATTATTGTTTGCACATTTATTACACTTATTGTTTGCATATGAGTCTGCTCCCTAAACTGGAGTTCTTTCAAACTGAATCCTTATCTCTTCAACATTGTATCCCAATCATCTACATAGTGTTTGGCACATTGTAAACATTCAGCAAATATTTGTGGATTAAATAAATAAAATACCCTTTCTCTAAAGACTCTTAGCATCCTTAAACCTGAAATACTTATGAACTTTACGTTTCATCCTTCCACTTGGCATCAACACATTCTGAAAAAGGTAATTTGAATATTCAATCCATAGTGACATCTTTCTAAATATATGTACATCTGAACCATAATGTAGTTTCATATCATTTTTTAATTTAATTTTATTTTATTTTTAGTTGGAGTCTCATTCCGTCACCCAGACTGGAGTGCAGTGGCCGCTCTCGGCCACCGCAGCCTCTACCTGCTGGGCTCCGGTGATCCTTCCGCCTCGGCCTTCCAAGTAGCTGGAACTACAGGCCCGCGCTACCACGCCCGGCTAATTTTTTGTTTTATTGCAGAGATGAGGTCTCGCCAAGTTGCCCAGACGGGTCTCGAACCCGCGGGCTCAGGCAATCCACTCACCTCAGCCTCCCAAGGCGCGGGATTACAGGCTGAGCCACCTAGCCCGGCTTCATATCATTTTTATAAACAATTCTTAAAATGGTATACTGCCCAGTAACTGGTTCCTTAACAAAAAGACTTTAATTATGCATTGTTTCATTTAACAAAGATTGATTGGAAACACAAATATATGCTTGTTTAGGCTTTTTTAAAAAATTTATTCTCAGCCGGGCCTAGCAGGTCGAGGCTGCGGTGGCCGGGAGCGTGCCACTGCACTCCAGTCTGGGCGACTGGGTGAGACTCCAAATCAAAAAGAAAAAAAAAAGAAAGAAAAGACATTAATACTACCTCTTATTTTGCGATACAGCAGTTTTCATTATTCAGGATAGAGTAATACCAGAAGAAGAAAGGCAAGAAAAGGAAAAGGAGAGATGGAAGAGACAGAAAGAGAACAAAGAAAAGGAATGAAAGTAGGAGAGAGAAAAGATAAAAGATGTTTGCACTTAAAAGGTACTACAATTTTGACTTTTTGCACTAATAGAAAAAGAAATAATTTTAGTTGAAAATGCAGTGCTATGATTGATTATTCTACTGACCAGAGAGACAGAAACTCCTTATTTAGTCATGTCAATAAGAAGCCAGCCTTGACACGTAGAAGAAAAATCAGAGTAGAAAATAAGAGATAACACTACAGCAGTAAAAAAGAGAGGATAAACAAAGTTTCAGAGGTGATAGGAAATAGCAAGCAACAGATACTTCATCAGATGAAAAGAGATAGAGCTACCTAGAAGTGGGCAACAATAGGGCATTTTGTGTTATGATTATTTTAGTAATGCTTACATTTTGGGGAACAGGGCTGACTAATCAAAGGAGGAGATCAATTTCAATATTTTATGAAGCTTTGCGGGTGGGTTTGGGGAACTAAAAATTATCGAACACCTATTACATGCTAGACATTGATTCCATAAAATGCTTTTTATAGTTAGCTCTTCAAAAAACTCCCCCCGAAATTACTCAAAAAAAAAAAAAAGAGAAAAGGATGCAATTTGTTCTGGAAGAGAACTGGAAACACCACTAAGATAGTTTTTCACAGTTAAAAAATTTCCAAACTTTTTCTTAAAAATGCATGTTAATTTTTATTTTTATTCTGTAATATATATACATACATATATGTATGTATATTACTACTTTAAGATAAAAACAATGTTTAAATTTCTTTAACAGGGTGTAAAAGCAAATGTGGGCATACTACCCACTCCCTCAAATACAGAAAACATGGACTTTGCATAATGGTACAGTATACACAATCTCAATTACTTTTTAAAAGAAACTGTAAAAAGAAGGTTAATCACATCTATGTAGCATAGAGGTTGTACTAGGCCAGTGTAAGAAATCTCTAACTTAGAAATGTTTTGCTCTTTATCATCTTTTTTGTTGTCACTATTACCATTAAGACTATAAAATATCTTTGTATATATTGCTCCATAAGTTATTTTAGTACATTTATTTTAAATATTGCAGAAGTAGAATTGATTATTGGATCAAAATATTAAATTCATAGTTAAATAATTGTCTATTTACTTTCCAGATAGTTTTTGTGCTCCTTAAAAGAGTATGAAAATATCTTTTCTCACATTCTTATCAGTAGGTTCAATTAAAATTTCAGTTTTCATCAATATCAATTAAAAATGATACTATTTTGATATGTATTTTTAACTATGGTGTTGAGTATTGACATAAAAAATCTATACATATTTAATGTACAAAACTTGATGAGTTTGCGTTTTCACTTAATTCTTTTTTAGAAAGCAGGATTTATTGAGAGGACAGAAAAGCTCCCACAGTGGGAGGGGACCTGAGGGAATTGCCCTAACTTAATTCTTAATCTTGTTAGCAGTGCTAAAAGTTTTACAATATTATCACTGTCTTACAGATGAGAAAACTAAAATTAATAATTGAAAAATGGAGATTTTTTGATTGACTCCAAACCAATGTAATTTTCACTACATAATCATGCTCTCTTTCAAAAAAAATTTTAAAAAAACTATATCTATCTTCAGCCTATGTTTTCATAGAAAACAGTAAATAAAAATTTTAATAGAGTTTAATCCTTAAGTGTTAATATCTTCCCTTTTGATGACTTACTATGTGCATACCTTAAGATTAAATCACTTAATCTTCAAAATTATTATTTTGGGCCAGGCACAGTGGCTCACAACTACAATCCCTGCACTTTGGGAGGCCAAGGTGGGAGGATTACTTGAGCCCAGTAGTTCAAGACCAGTATAGGCAACATAGTGAGATCTCCCTTCTACAAAAAAATAAAAAATTAACCAGGGACGGTTGTGCCCACCTGTAATTCTAGGCTCTTGGGAGGCTGAGGCAGAAGTATTGCCTGAGTCACAGAGGTGGAGGCTGTGGTAAGCCGTGATCATGCTACTATTACACTCCAGCCTGGGTAATAGAGCAAGACCCTGTCTCAAATATATATATTTGAGGCTGAAATAGCTTCCCATAGCAAAATAATTTCTTATTCTATTCTAAAAAATTTTTTCATGGTATATCAATTTTTGTTTTATGCTAAATATATAAGGATATATTTCTATTAAAACTGTTTTTGAAGATTAAATAGATAACACTTTAAAAATATGTGCATATGTACATATGTATATAAACTTAAAGTGTCAAGACGTAGAAGTCAGACTGCCTCTGTTTAGATATGACTCCACTAATATTGTGAAATCTTGGGCAAACACATTTATTAACTCAATTGTTAATTCAACATTTATTGAATGTTGGTATATGCTTGGCACTGATCTAAATACATGATATTCTTCCATGAACAAAAAAAAATCTCTGCACTCAAGAAGCTGATCTTATAACTCAGGAGAGGCAAATAATAAACACCAGACCTAAGTAAGTCTTATAGCATGAAAGAAAATAAAATGGATTAAAAGAGATGAGGAGTGGGGTGTAGTAGAAATGGCAGATTTAAATAGCTTTATAGCAAGGGTGAAATTAGAGAAAATAATTGAAGAAGTGAATGTTAACCAAGAGGGTAGTATGAGGAAGAACCATTCGGGCTCAGGGAATAAGAGGGCAAAGTGCCTAAAACATGAGAGCATGTGGAGTATTTGAGAATCAGGAAGGATATGTCTGTGACAAGAGGAGATTTAGCAAGAGGAAAAGAAGTGAAAGATGTTAGGGAGGCAAGGACAGGGTAGGGATAAAAACAGTGAGACCTATTGGGAAGGTAACTGCAGTATTCCGAAAGAGAAACAGTGGTCTATGCTTACCTGAGCTGGAGAAGTGGAGGTGTTGAAAAGTGGTTAGATTCTGGATTTATGAGCAATGCTTTTTTAATATGAGTAAAACATTCTTGAAAGTTAGACTTCCTGCACCAAGATGCTATTTCTTATTATTTTAAATTATTAAAATTATAATGTGCTACCAGCACACAATGAAACACAATAGAAAGCTGTATGTACAGAATAAAGATTGTGTCAGGATGCAAAATGCTTCATGACATCAAACAATTAGTATGGATGTTGACGAGATTTGTTTTGCCAGTAGTTTCACCAGCCAGCACCAGAAAAATCTGAGGGGCACATTTCCTTTGTTGAAATTCTTGTAAATGTCTCCACATGATTCTGACATTTAGTAAATTGTATTTAGAATGTGGTCAAGATTTTCTCACTCATTATTTTGTTCTTGTTAGTTTAAAATGTTGCATTAAAATATTTGTTAACATATTTTGTTAAAATTCTGAAAGAAGGACAACCCCTTAGGGTCCCCTCCCACTGTGGGAGCGTTTCTGTCCTCTTAATAAATCCTGCTTTCTCAAAAAAAAGAAAAAAAGAAAAGGTTTTGTTGTATTTGGTTTGGAGAATGTAGGTATAGTTTGTCCTATATAATATTTATGTAAAAAACATTGTTTTGAGAGATATGTTCACTACTCAAAATTTGACTTAAAGTCAAGAGGTGATTTTTCACCAGGGAAATGCAGGTTATACCGGCATTTTGAAGACTCTGACAACAGAATTTTTTGATGGATTGAGAATGAATTCTGAGAGAAACACAAGTGTCATGGATGACTGTAAGATATTTGGCTTAAGTAAGCAGAAACAATAAGATTCTCATCATATCTTATTTTTTAATTTTTGTTTGTAACTGATGATGATACTTTTTTTAGATTAAAAAATGTAGTTTATTTAAAAGCAAATTAGAGAGAGAAAGAGAAGGGAGAGGGAAGATTCACCTCCCCAAGGTGGGGGAGGGGACCAAAGTCAGGAAGCATGGCGACAGCCATAATTCAAAGAGCACATGGCACACCGGAGTCTAGCAAGGCACTGGCCAGAATTTTCATCATATCAAATGGAGAAAGTCGTAGGGTGAAGCAGATATGGGGGGTGCACATCAAGATTTCTGTTTGGGATTCATTGAATTGGAAATGTCTTCTAATATCTAATAGAGATGCCAAGTTCATGATTATTTTAGTCTTGAATATAGAAAAAAAATTGGGGGATACAGGTATCAATTTGATACTCCTGAGTATATAAATGTCATTTTAGGTTTTTAATGATGAAAAAGCTGAAAGAATAAAAGAAGATAGGAAAGAGAACAGAACTAAATCCTAGGCATCCTAACATTAAAGTGCCTGCCTGGAAAAAAAAAGAATCATCAACGGAGACCGTGGTAGACAAAACAACGTCTCCGTGCCTTAGTCTTTTTTCTATTGCTATAACAAAATACCACACTGGGTAATTTAAAATAAAAAAAGAATTTTTTTTTTTTTTTTTTACAATTCTGGCAGGTGGAAATTCAAGATCAAGGTGCAGCATCTGGGGAAGGTCTTTTTGCTGCCTCATAACATGGCAAAGACATCACATGGCGAAAGAGAGAGAGTGTGCCAACTTAGGTCTCTCTTCCTTTTTTTATAAAAAAAAGATTAGTAGAAATGTTTTTTATTTGAGAGAAGCAATCTTAATATCTACTTTCATTTCATCTTTATCAATTATATTATTCAAATTTTTTATAACCTTTTAGCATTTGTATCTTCTTTTCTTGTTATTCAACAATAGTGATATGTTAAAACCCTTTTTTTCTTTTACTTTTTTTTAAGTTTTAAAGATGTAGGGTACAATTCAGGGTTAGGTATACAAATGTTCATTATGCAGGTACCTTTGTTAATGAGGTGTGCCCCCCCTTCCACAGGCAGATTCCCACTACTGCCAATTCCACTTCCCCGCCCCCCTCCCAGAAGTTCCCCACTACTGCCATCATTCTCAAATAGTATTACAATAATTGTTCAAGGTTTGCTTATGAGTGAGAATATACCTGCATACTCAGTTTTTTGTTTCTGTAAAAGATCACTCAGTATAATACACTCTTAATTCCATCCAGGTTGCTGTGAAGTTTATGATTTTATTCTTCTTTATGACTGCATAATATCCCATCATGTATATGTACCACATTTTTTTATACAGTCCTCTTTTGATGGACAGCACAGTTGGTTCCATGTTCTTGCTACTGCTGCCATAAACAAATCAGTCTATGAAAAAGCTATCTTGTTCATAGAGAAATTTGAGTTCTTCTGGGTATATTCCCAGCAGGGGGATTGCGGGGTCATATGGAAGGTCAATTTTTAGATCTTTTAGGAATCGCCACACTGTTTTCCATAGTGGCTGTTCTAGTTTACACTTCCACCAACAGTGTAGAAGTGTTTCCTTTTTGCCACATCCTCTCTAGCATCTGTTGTTTTTTGAGTTAATGATAGCCATCCTGACTGGAGTTAGGTGGTATCTCAGTGTAGATTTAATTTGCATTTCTTTGATGACTAGTGAGGTTGAACATTTTTTCATGTATCTGTTGGCTGCTCATACGTCTTCTTTTGAGAACTGTTTATTCATATCTTTTGTCCATTTTGTAATGGGGCTGTTTGTGTTTTTCTTTTTGGCATATTTGAGTTCATTGTAGATCCTAGACATTAGGCCTTTGCCAGATATACAGTTGGCAAATATTTTTTGCCAGTCTGTGGGCTGTCTTCCCACTCTCTTGATGGTTTCTTTGGCTTTGCAGAAGCTTGTCAGTTTGATGAGGTCCCACTTGTCTATCTTATCACTTATGGCATGGGTACTTGGGGTATTGATCAGGAATTGGTTGCCAGTTCCAGTTTCTATAAGTGTATCTCCTGCATTTTCTGAAGTTCTTATAGTTTGAGGCTTTACATTTAGGTCTTTGATCCATTAGAATTGGTCTTTGTGTATGGTGATAGATGGGGATCTTGTTTTAATCTTCTGAACGTGGTCAGTCAGTTTTGCCAGAAACATTTACTGAATAGGTTCTCCTCTCCCCAGTTGGTGGTAGAGGGTTTGTTCAAGATGAGTTGGTTGATGAATTGTGGTTTTGCTTCTGGAATCTCTATCCTGTTCCATATTTCTATATGCCTATTCTTGTACCAATACAAAGCTGCTTTGATTATTGTCGTTTTATAATGGAATTTAAAATCTGGGAGTGTAATAACTCCTGTTTTGTTTTTTGTTTGTTTGTTTTTATTTTATTTTATTTTTTTTTTGCTGAGGATTCTTTTGCAGTCATTTATTTTTCCATATGAATTCCTGTGTTGTTGTTTCCAGGTCTGAGAAGAATGCTGCTGGCAATTTAATAGGTATCGCATTAAACCTGTAGATTGTCTTGGGTAGGATGGACATCTTAACAATGTTGATTCTTCCAATCCATGAGCATGGAAAATTTTTCCACTTGTTTGTGTCATCTTTGATTTATTTGAGCAGTGTTTTTGTAGTTTTCATTGTAAGGGTTAGGAAGATGCCAAGGTATTTGATTTTTTTTTTCTGGCTACTGTGAATTGGATTGTGCTTTTTATTTGGGTTTCTGTTTGTTTGTTGCTGGCGTATAGAAAAATGATTCTCTTTTGTACATTGATTTTATACCCTAAGACTTTGCCAAAGTCCTTTGTCAATGCAAGGAGATTTTTGACAGATTCTCTTGGGTTTTCAAGGTATAGAATCATGTCATCTGCAAAGAAGGATAACTTGACTTCCTCTTTTCCTATTTGGATACCCCAATCTCCTTCTCTTGTCTGATTGCTCTAGCTAGGACTTCCAAAAGTATATTGAAAAGGAGGGGTGACAGTGGGCATCCTTCTCTTGGTCCAGTTTTCAGGGGAAATGTTTCAAGTTTCTGTCTGTTTAGCAGTATGCTGGCTGTGGGTTTCTCATAGATGGCTCTTACTATTTTGAGGTATGTTCCATTTATGCCTAGATGTTTGAGGATTTTTATCAAGAAGGGGTGCTAGATTTTATCAAAAGCTTTTTTCCATGCCTAATGATATAATCATGTGGTTTTTGTTTTTGCATCTGTTGATGGATCTAATTACATTTATGATCTTACAAATGTTGAACTAGCCTTGAATCCCATGGATGATGTGGTAGATGATTCTTGAGATGTGTTGTTGAATCCGATTTGCTAGGACCTTGTTGAAAATTTTAGCATCAATGTTCATCGAGAATATTGGCCTGTAGTTCTCTTTCGTTGTTGGATCTTTACCTGACTTGGGTACTAATGTGATGTTATGAAATGATTTGGGAAGAGTTCCGTCTTCTCGATCGCCTAGAATAATTTCAATAGGATTGGTATCCGTTCGTCCTTTTATGTTTTGTGGCATTCTGCTGGAAAGTCAACTGGTCCGGGGCTTTTTTTTTTTTTTTTTTTGAGTTGGAGTCTCACTCTGGCACCCAGACTGGAGTGCAGTGGCCGCTCCTGCCCACCGCAGACTCGATCTGCTGGGCTCCGGCAATCCGTCTGCCTCAGCGTTCCAAGTAGCCGGAATTACAGGCACGTACTACCATGCCCGGCTGATTTTTTGATTTATTGTAGAGATGAGGTCTCGCCAAGTTGCCCAGGCGGGTCACGAACCAGGGCTTTTTTTTGTAGGTAATTTTCCTATGATATAGTCAATTTTCTGGATTGCTATTGGTCTGTTTGTGTTCTCTATTTCTTCTTGTTTCAACTTGAGGAGGTTGTGTGATGTCAGAAAGTCCTCCCTTTCCTTTAGGTTTTCAAGGTTTTTTCCATATAAGTGTACATAGTAACCTCTGATAATCTTTTGTATTTCTTTGGGGTCATTTGTGACTTGACCTTTTGCATTTCTGATTGTGTTTATTTGGGATTTTTCTCCTTTTTTCTTGGTCAGTCTAGGTAAGGGACCATCAATCTTGTTTATCCTTTCAAAGTACCAGCTTTTTGTTTCATTGATTTTTGTATTATCATTTTGTCTTCTATGTCTCTAATTTGGGCTTTTACTTTGGTGATCTGGATTCTTCTGTTGATGTTAGGGTTTTGGTGGTCTTGCTTTTCCAGCTCCCTTAGGTGACCTGTTAGGCTGTTAACTTGTGGTCTTTCCATTTTCATCATGTGTGTTTGTAGAGATTTCATGACATGCCAGAGGTTTTGGTAAGATGTTTCTTCATTTTCATTTGTTTCCAGGTGCCTTTTAATCTCTGTTTTGATTTCCATGTTGACCCAGTAGTTGCTTAGCGTCTTGCTGCTTAGTAATCATGTCTTCATGGGTTTTGGGGGAGCTTTGTTGGTGTTGATATTTATTTTTATTCCACAGTGGTCTGAGAAGGTGCATGACAGGATTTATACCTTGTGAAATTTGTTTATGCTTGATTTATGGCCAAGGATGTGGTTGGTCTTTTAATATGTTCCATGTGATGATAAGCAGAATGTATATTCTGTGGTGTTGGGTGGAGTATTCTGTAGGTATAAATTGAGTTCATTTGGTCAAGTATCACGTTGAAGTTCTGGATCTCCTTGTTGATTTTTTGTTTTGTTGATCTATCTAGGATCATGACTGGGGTATTTAAGCAACCAGCTATGATAGTGCTAGAGTCAATATCTTTTTAAAGTTTACCTGGAAGCTGCATTGTGAAAGTTGGTGCTCCTAGTTGGGTGCATATATATGTTTAGAATGGATATTTCTTGTTGATGGATTGAACCTTTTGTCATTATGTAGTGACCTTCCATATCTTTAATTTTTGATAAATTAAAGGGTATTTTGTCTGATAAGATTGCAATTCCTGCTTTCTCTTGTGTTCCATTTGCCTGAAATTTTGTTTCCCAGCCTCTTACTTTCAGTCTGTAAGTGTTCTTTCTGGTGAGATAAGTTTCTTGGAGACAATATATTGCTGCTTCATGATATTTTATCCATTTTGCCATTCTGTGTCTTTTAGTGGTGCATTAGTCCATTCACACTCAGGATAATTATTGAAATGTGAGAGCTTATCCCTGTCATAAGGTTCTTATAGAGTTTGTTGTCGTTGTTTGTTTGTTTTCTTTCTCTTGATTTTTGGGTTGGTTCGTGTGTGTTTTCAATCTTTTTTCTGCATTCTTGTGAAGGATGTTGTCATTCATTTTTTTCTTTCTTCTGTGTTTAATATTTTCTTAAGTGTTTTTGTAGAGCTGGTCTGGAGGCAGCATAAAGTCTTAGGGATTGGATGTCTGGGAAAGATTTTGATTCTCCATCACAGATGAAGTTAGCTTAGCTGGGTACGTAATTCTTGGTTGAAATTGTTTATCTTTGAAAACTTTGAAGACTGGGCTCCAAGCTCTCCTTGCCAGAAGTGTTTCTGTGGATAAGTTTGCTGCTATTATAATTTGTCTTCCCCTGTAGGTAGTCTGACCTTTTCCTCTTGCTACCTTTAGGATTCTTTCTTTTACATCTACTCTGTATAGACAAATTACTATGTGTCTAGGAGTTAGTCTATTCGTTTGTCATCTTGCAAGGGTTCTCTGAATCTCTTGTGTTTGAATGGTCGCATCACTGATGTTATGAGGGAAGTTTTCTTGGATAATTTCATGGAATGCTTGTTCCAACATGGTCTCTGTCACTCTTTCTGCCTCAGGAATTCCAATTAATCTCAGTTTCGGCCTCTTGAAATAATCATTTATCTCTTGAAGGTTTTGCTCTGTCTTTTTAAGCTTCTTTTCTATGTTTTTGACAGTTTGTGTTAGTTCTGTATCTTGGTCCTCAAGCTCTGAGATTCTTTCTTCTGCTTGGCTAATTTCACTTTCCATGCTTATCAGTTTGTTATTTATTTCATTCGTTTTATTCTTTATTGTTGTTATCTCAGTTATCAACTCCTTCATTCTTTCCTCTTGCCTTGCCTCGA
>CAUYQG010196022.1:0-12667 GCA_963574415.1 Tarsius wallacei
GCTACTTGGGAGTCTGAAGTGGGAGGATCACCTGAGTCCAGGAGGTTGAGACGGTGGTGAGCCAGAATCGTGCCATTGCACTCCAGCCTAGGTGACAGAGAGAGACCTGACTAAAAAAAAAAAGAAAAGAAAAAGACCCTACCTAATACAGTTGTGTGTGTGAGCGTGTATGTGTGTGTGTGTGTGTGTGTGTGTGTGTGTGTTATTTTTTTTTTATTTTTGAGTCGGAGTCTCACTGTTGCCCAGGCTGGAGTGCAGTGGCACACTCACGGTCACGACAACCTTGACCTGCTGGGCTCAGGTGACCCTTCCGCCTCAGCCTTCCAAGTAGCTGGGACTACAGACAAGCACTACCACACCCAGCTAATTTTTTATTGTAGAGACAAAGTCTTGTCATGTTGCCCAGGCTGGTCTCGAACCTGTGGACTCAGGCAATCCTCTCGCCTCTGCCTCCCGAAATGCTGGGATTACAGGAGTGAGCCTCTACGTCCAGCCTAATTCAGTTTTCATAAGGTTCAAATAAGATATATGTACAGTGTACCTAACCCGTATACATATTTTGGGAATTTCAGTTGTTGCTGTAACAACAGGGTGTGTGGACAGGCTGACCCTGCAGGCCTGCAGCAAGGAGGTCTCTGCCAGAAAGCTGAAATCTTTGCTCAGGCAAGAGATGCAACCAAACCCCAAACTGAGGAAACACCTGCATCCTGAGTGCCAGGAAGGGGGCCTCAAGGTCACTACGGTGACTGGTGTGGTGAGGAGACAGAGGACAGAGGTGGATTTTAAGATCAGGCTCAAGTCCAGGGACACGGGACACGGGAGCGAGTGGTGTGGGGTGTTGGTCTTCAGCACTGGTCTTAGTGGCTCTCAGTCCGGGCTTCTTACCCGAATCCCTTGGAGAGTTGTTTTAATGCTGCTGCCCAGGCTCCAACCAGCAGAAATTTTTTTTTTCCTGGGCTCCCCAAGAGATTCTGGGCCCCACGGCTCCAAGTAAGCACTTCTCGAGCTGAAACAGGCCGACAGGCAGATCACCTGAGGATGTCGTTAAACTCTGACTCAGGGAGTCTGGGTGGGCCCGAGACTCTGCATTTCTGACAAGCTCCTGGGTGATGCCAGTGCCACGGTCCTGGGTCACCCTTTGTGTCGCCAAGGCTGAGAACAACCTTCCTCTGGGTCTGGCTCCTAAACCAGCAGACCAGCGGGTCAGCCTCACTTGGGAGCTTGTTAGAAACACAGACTCCTGGGCTTCTCCCAGAACACCCCGGGGTGGAGCCCAGTAACCCGCAGCCTGGCGGGCGCTGCAGGTGCTTCTGCTTCCTGCTCGAGTCTAGAAGCCACAGCTTGCACCCGTGGCTTGTTCATGGGCCAGGTGAAGGTCATGGGTGACCTGGTCCAGCCGAAAGGCTGAGGGCCTGAGGGAAGAGGAGAAGTCCTGGAATGAGCTGCCCACTTGCCCCAGGCTGCAACCTCCCCCCTCCGCCCTGGAGACACGACATCGGTCTCAGGCCCTGCGAAGACTCTGGCCTCTCGGGTTCCTTTTGCCCCTCCCTTCCCTCCCAGTTCCTTCCTCCCCAGGAAGGCGAATGGCATCCCCCTCTACCAAGAAGCCCCGGCTGTGGGGTCACTCCTGGGCCTTGGGCATTGGCCCGCCCTGGACTCCTGGTTCCCCAGAGGCAGTCGGCCCCAACGATGTAGGCTTTTGTGTTCCCATGATGCCTTGCAGCTGAGGTCCTTCTGGCCATGTCATCATCACCTGCAGGGAGAGTGGCAGGCTGAGCATCTCCAACAGGGACTCGATAGATGTCAAACCACGATAGGAAGAATAAGCCAGGAAAGACAGTCTTCCATGCAGAGGGGAAAGGGGAGCTGAAAGAAGCCCCCTTCTTGTCGCCCCTGCATCCTCAGGGGGCTCACAGGTGTCAGGAGAACAGACTAGAGTCAAAGGAAAAAGGCCAATCCCTTAAAGAGTCCTCATTACTAGAAAGAGTGAGGAAATGGCACATGGGAGGGGTCCGAGCTTATTCAATTTGCTTTCAATTTTCTCGGCACAGTAATTGGATTCTGATTTATAGGACGTGTTTGGATGGTGCCTGAAACAGGACGCTATTAACTGCGCATTAGCGTGACCAGGAGGACGGGCCTGGGGGGACTGCTGGGGATCTGGAAGTGCCATGGCAGGAGACACAGGCAGGTGCGGGAAGGCATAGACACTCACCTGCAGGCCACTGTGTTGCTGGTGTTGTGGGTATGGACCCCTGACAGGCAAGCCACGCGGGGGCCGTGTAGCCCGGGCTCAGTTTCTCTATGTGGTATGGAGCCGGGCTCTGCCCATGGAGCCCACAGTATTTTGTGCGAGGTGGGAGGTCTGTCTGGAGTGTGGGCAGCTGGGGGGAGGGGTGGACGGAGCTAAGATGGGCGGGTCTTGAGCTCCCCTTTGAGTGGTTGACAGTGCCTATGGGGCAGGCAGGGAGGGATGCCACACCCATGGTGGCTCAGAAGGATGCTTCTCCCACTCCCAGGGGTGTCCTGCCCCTCAGCGTCTGGGTTGCAGCCCTTGCCCGGCCCTCACGAGTACGTGGATTTTCACCGGAGACGGAAGCCTGTGTAGTTAGGCCGCAGTCACACCATGGCCTAGTCCCCTCATCTCCAGGCTTTGGACAGGTGAGAGGGATGGGGACGGGTGCCCGCGGTGGCCTGAAGTACCTCCCTATCTCTCTCTCTCATCTCCTCGTCTACGAAATCAGCATGTCAAACTAGACAGCGCCAACACTTCATGTTCCTTGAGTGACCGCACACTTGTAGAGAAATTCATTCTTCTGGTTGGTCTCCCATTGTAGACTTACACATGTATCCACCTGCCCCACCCAGCTCAGCTGAACCAGATGGGAGCTAGGGACCTCTTAGCTCCAATTTCCCCCAAGGCCAACAGTTTTTAGCCTTTTCTTTTAAGAGACAGAGTCTCGCTCTGTAGCCCAGGCTGGAGTGAGCATAGTGATCACAACTCCCTGCAACCTTGAACTCCTGGGCTCAAGCGATCCTTCCACCTCAGCCTCCCAAGTAGTTGGGACTACAGGTGTGTGCCACCACACTCAGCTAATATTTTTATTTTTTGTAGAGATGAGGTTTTGCAACGTTGGCCTGGTCTGGTCTCAAGCTTCTGGCCTCAAGTGATCCTCCCACTTTAGCCTCCCAAAATGCTGGGATTACCAGGCATGTGCCACTGTGCGTGGCCGAGGTGGACAGTTCTGTTAACATGCATGACATAAGCCGGGCTTGGTGGCTCAGCCTGTAATCCCGCACTTTGGGAGGCTGAGGTGAGTGGATTGCCTGAGCCTGCAGGTTCAAGACCCACCCGAGCAACTTGGCAAGACCTCATCTCTACAATAAATCAAAAAATTAGCCAGGTGTGGTAGCACGTGCCTGTAGTTCCAGCTACTTGGAAAGCTAAGGCGGAAGGATCGCCGGAGCCCAGCAGGTTGAGGCTGCGGTGGCCGGGAGCGGCCATTGCACTCCAGTCTGGGTGACAAAGTGAGACTCCAACTCAAAAAAAAAAAAAACAACATGCATGACAACTTTAATTTTCAGGTCCTTGAGGTCACAAGAATGGATAAGACATGACTCCATGTATCGGGGTGGGTGGTAGGTGATGTGTTACAAATAACGATTTCAATGTAAGGAGGAGATGACATCTAGCTGGACTGAGTCTGAGAAGATTTCCCAGAGGAGTTCTGCCGTTTATACATGTAGAGCATTGACTGGACCAGCAAATAGTCCCCGTTTTCCAGCTGTCCCACCCCAACCCTGTCACCACATTCTGGTGACAAGAGCTGGATTTGCCATTACCCAAGTAGTACATAAAACATCTGTCAGGTCAGCAGCTGGAAATGGAGACAGACACACCCTCCAGGAGGGAGAATCTTTTGATACAGCAAATGTGACTTCTACTGTTGCCTGGCAATGCCTCTGCTGGGGTGACTTGGACCTCAGGGGACATTTGGCGGGGTGCACGGGAGCCCTGGGCTGGGCAGAGTCATACCTGGGGAAGCCTCTGCGGTCACCTCCGCCTGGCCCGGCCTCTCTGCTGGTCCCTGTGGTGCCTTCCCTCGGCCTCTGTCCAGTGTGGAACTGAATGGTCCCGACGGTGTGATGCCCGCTGCTCGCCTGGAGGGAAAATTCCCCACTTTGATACAACACACCGGGAAGACATTTTTCCCTCCTGGGAAATGAAGGGGCCATGGCTGGCCCCGGTCGCCTCTCTGCTGCCCTGTATTTACGTGGGTGGAACGGCTGCCAGAGATCACCATCATTTCTCTGCTCGTACTCATCACTTAGCAGTAATAGGATAAAAATCTTCATGGCTGGAACAGCTAAGCATAAAACACGTCCATCTTCCCTCAGAGTCAAGGTTGTCCCATGCGCTCGGCACGGCATGCGCGACTCCACATCAAGGCCGAGGGAAGGGCGAGACCGGTCATAGACGCTGCTTTTGCAGTCAAGCTGTGTCTGCCACACACTCTGGTCCCCGCCTTGTGCTGTTTTTTTGTGTGTGTGTGTGAGTTGGAGTCTCACTCTGTCACCCAGACTGGTGTGCAGTGGCATGCTCCCGGACACTGCAGCCTCCACCTGCTGGGCTCCAGCGATCCTTCTGCCTCAGCCTTCCAAGTAGCTGGAGCTACAGGCAAGCACTACCATGCCCGGCTAATTTTTTGATTTATTGTAGAGATGAGGTATCACAAGTTGCCCAGGCGGGTCTCAAACTCGCAGGCTCAGGCAGTCCACTCACCTCAACCTCCCAAAGCGCGGGATTACAGGCTGAGCCACTGAGCCCGGCCTCATGCTGTTTTTTTAGCACAGGATGTGAGCCTGCTGACCGTGGCTCTGAGCACATCATGCTCCGGGCACTTCTGAGTTTTGGGGTACTCCAGGGAAGGGAGGGAACAACCACAAGAGTCATAGAACATCCTGGAAGAGGCTGTGCATCAGAGCTGTGTCCCCAGCCCTGGACAGCCACTGCAGTACCACCTGCAGGTCCTCGGGATGGGCTCTCGCCAGGTGAGGAGGACGCGCATGTTTATGTGTCAGGGTTCTCTCCATTCCTAGTCCCCTGGTTCCATGAGCACTGGGCCTGTGGGTCTTTCCTACTGCTCTTTGAGTTTCAGGGAGATTTCCCAAAGGGGCTACTCTTCTGCCTTCAAAAGCAGACCAGCCAGCACCTGCCGAGAATTGATCTGGACACAGTGCCTTGGCTCACTGTTTCTCGCACCTCGTTTCCTAGTGAATTCCCGCCAACCTTACCTTGCATTGTGCATGTCACTCACTCGTGTGTGTGCTCGACACATGTGTTAAACTTTGCGACGTGCCAAGTCTGTGTTGGGAATTAGTCGCGCTTCCCGGGAGTTCCTGGCGTAACGGGAGGAAGGGTCGTGGACCTAGTCTTGAAGCGCAGGTGTGGACGGCATTCAGCCTCACTCTCAATTTTGGAGTTAATGCACAGACTTCCTGCCTGCCGTGCTCAAGTGCTCCCTCCATGCTCCCACACTGCTTCTGGCTCGGGGTGGTTATTTCTGACTTGGTCGTGTGGCAGAGTGCAGTAGCTAGGAGCTAGGAGCTGCCCTGTGGAAAAGAGCCCATGAGGCTGACCCATGGGGGGAGAAGGGATTCCATGCAGATGATGGCAGGAGCTTTTGGGAGGAGATGGCCTCTGGGCTGGTGCTGGGTGGGACTGGAGGATGGTAGGGCTTGGAAAGGGGGCTGGCATTTCACATTGAGGGGACAGCATGAGGGAATACGAGGGGTTAAAAGAGCCGGGGTTTGGTAGGACTTGGCCCTGTTTACTTAGAGTGTGGGATGATGTGGGGGGGAGAATGTTCTCGAAGGGAAACTTGGCATCATGTCATGGAAAGTCTTGAATTCGGGGTGAGGTGCTTTGAGTTCCGTAAACTCTGGGATGCTGTCACTTTAATACTGGGCCTGCATCCTTGACACCCCCGAGGGCTGTCCAAAGTGACACACTCCTATGTGTGTGGGAGCATCTTCCAAGAGAGGGGCCAAGGTGGGGCCAAGCTAAACAGGGCCAGGCAGTGGTGGGGCCCCTCCCCCAAGGGTGACAGTAGTCCCAAACCAAGCGTGGACGGGACAGACGGCCATCCATGATGTGGGAGCTTGGCTTGAAGGCACCAGCACCCTCAGGGTAGGGGCATAGGACCTCCCACCGGGGAGTTTGTTTTGAGATGAGGCCAGAGACATGGGCAGCAAGACCTAGCCCCGGGGGAGGAGGATCTGGTGGGTCCTGGGAAAGGGGTCTGTCCTTCGCCCCCAAACTCACTGCTGGGTTTCCGATGGAGCGCTGGCATGAGCTATGGAGACCTGAGCGGAACACTAAGCCATGCAGGTTAGGTCAGGAGACTCAGGCTCAGATAAGATGGGGGACGTGTCCAAGGTCACACAGCCAGTCTATGCCTGACTGAAACTCAGAGTCAAGTTTTCAGGTTCTGGGTCCATATGTTTCCTTTCATTCTGTCACAAACACAAAACCTCTATTCAACCCAAGTTCACTGAGTGTGTGTGTGTGTCTGTGTGTGTGTGTGTGTGTGTGTGTGTGTGTGTGTGTGTGTTTGACCTGTGCTTTGGGGAAAAAAAGAGGCCATGCATGAGGACACAGGGTTTCCAGTTAAGGTCGCTTGATCATTATATTTTAGCTTTGCTGGAGGCACTCAAGTAACGTATTTCGATCATCCAACACGGAAGTAGCATCATCTGTTGCTCTGTTATCCAGGACAAATCCCAACAGGCAGGTAACCCAAGAAGACCCTTGTGTGGCTTTGAAACTTCCAAAGTAGTCTTCGTTCTGGGGCAGACTCCCCTCCTTCCTCCCTGGGTTGCCTCCTCTATTTCACATTGCCAGAGGGGTACGGCCAGAGAAAGAGATGTCGACAGAACGTTCAGTGCCCAGGAAGGAAAACCGATGTGGGTTAAATATTTGCCATGAAGAATTCATTCTACAAACTGTTGAGTCCAAAGCTATTGAGGGATACATTGGTTCAAATAAAAAGCCTGGAAGTATACCCTCACAGAGGTAGGGTTCCCCAGTGAGTAAATCCCCAGGTGGATCATTGGGAACTACCCTGCTGCCCTGACCCAGCTGGTACAGCCCACTTCCCATAGGAGGCGTGTTCCCTTGAAGATCCCTGAGGATAAGCCCAGCCCATCCGCTCAGCATTTCCCGAACACCAGGGGCTGTGTGGTATAGGTTCCCTTTCCTCTGAATTATCTTTTTTTTTTTTTGAATTGGAGTCTCACTATGTCACCCAGACTGGAGTGCAGTGGCACACTCCCGGCCACCGCAGCCTCGACCTGCTGGGCTCCGGCGATCCTTCCGCCTCAGCCTTCCAAGTAGCTGGAAACTACAGGCGCGTGCTACCACGCCCGGCTAATTTTTTGATTTATTGTAGAGATGAGGTCTCGCCAAGTTGCCCAGGCAGGTCTCGCACCCGCAGGCTCAGGCAGTCCATTCACCTCAGCCTCCCAAAGTGCTGGGATTACAGGCTGAGCCACCAAATTATCTTTAAAGACCAGAGGACGAGGGGCAAGGGATTGTCCTGGACTTGCTCTCTACACCCCGGGGGTCTTCTCTTTGGTGTCATGGGGAACAGGCCGGAGGGTGGAGATGACAGCACTGTGGAGTTCGACTGAGGCTCTTGCCTATTTCATGACTGTATCGAATTCTTCCAGTTCAGTGGCTTTTGAAATCTTCTGCAAGACCACCGTCTGCCCGACACCAACAACTCTCTTCATCTTTTCTTAATAAACCTTCTTATGGTAACACAGCATACACACAGAAGAGCACACACTGCCTGCAGGTACGGCTGGAAGAATTTTCCCAATGAGAACACACCTGTGTTCCTGCAGGGAGGAGCTAGATCAAGAAAAGAACATCATGGGTTTGCCAGAAGCCACCCTCACGGCATGGGCAAGAATTCCCCATCGCTGTCTGGCTCATCTTCCGATGCCGAGAGTCATGCGCCTGGCTTTGGAGCGTTGTGTAAAGGGAATGACACAGTGTGCACCCTTGTGTGTCTGGCTTCCCTCTGAATTACGTGTGAAGTGCGGCCAAGACACAGTTGTTCATGCTCACTGCTGTGGAGTTGCCCCTTAGATGTATCTACTCTCCTGCGGCTCATGTAGTGTCTTTCCAGTCTGGGGCTCTCCCGAGCTCCTGCAATTCACCTTGGACTTGACCCTTGGGGTGTGTGGATATGCACGTCTGCGGGATCTGTTCTCCCGAGCAGCCCTTACAGATTCTTTCCCGCATTTAACGGGGTGGCTGGAGCAGAGTTCCGGTTCCTCCACGTACTGGTCCTCAGTCACTGCTGTCTGTCTCTTCAGGCCAGCCTCTCTGGAGGTAGGGTGGTGATATCTATTGTCTGTCTTCACATCAGCCTCTCTGGAAGGGGCGGTGCCACCTTGCTGGGATTACACTTGCCTCTTCCTGCTGACATTGAAGGCTCACACCTCTTCGTGAGCATCTAGGCATCAAGTGCCCACCCAAGCATCCTGCCCCTTCTCTGTGCATCTGTCTATGCCCTTCCCCAAGAGCCAAGAACAGAGCCGGGCTCTCAGCCCCCTCAGAACCTACGTCTTCTGGTTGCTTTGGGGCCTTTTGTCCAACACATTGAGGCAGTGTGATAAAGACGGGGTAAAAATAGTTGGACTGAGTCTGGGAAGACGCGGCCCTTTCTCAGATGCAGGCCAAAGCTCTCGGCAGCTCCCCGGGTGTCCGTTTCCTCCCGTGTCAGATGAGAGCAGCGAGTCGGAGATGCTTATTAAGGTCACTGCCAGCTCTATCTGCTGGCTTGAACAGACTTCTGCCCGGGAGAATGTGTGGAAGCTGGCTGAGGAAGAAAACACGTTGGTGGCTGGTTCCAGAAGCATGGCACCCTCTTGCCGACTCCCAGCCCTGGGTCCCTTTTTCCCTTCCTGGTGGGACTCGGGCCCTGGAACGTGAGGTCCGTGAGGGCCGTCCTTTGCTGTGGCCACCTTGTCCACTTCCTCATGCGGGCCTTCCCACCCCCTCCCAGCACGAGAGGCACGTGGAATTCGGTTTCACTTGTCCTTTCACTTATCTGAGGGCCCTAATCTATAAAACAGCAATAGCAGAGCCGTTTGCTCCTGAAGCAGGCCCATCACATGGACGGCAGCTTGGCCGCCAACAGTGGTGACCTGCCCACGTTTTCCAGTCTAGAATAAGGAGCTGGAGCCCACAGACATCTGCCCCCAGTGCCTGGAGCACTGTCAAGTTCTGTTACCGTTTCCCCAAGGGCTTCAAAGAATCATGGGCTCTTGTGATGTCATACACATTCCTCAGCTGCCAGGAAGAACCAGGGACAGTGAACGGGCTCTGGGTTGCGTTGGGCTCAGGGCTGCGGCCAGGCCTGGGGCAGTTTCTACAGGGGAGGGTGAGCTCTATAGGCCGGCCCTTAAAATAAGACTGTTCAGGCCTCATGTCTGCACATACTCCACGAAGTGCTTTCCATCTCTTTCTCAGAGTGTCCTCGGGAGTCCTTTGGGTGAAGGGGCCAGTTCACTGAGAAGGAAGCTGAGACCCAGGCAAGGTGACTGTTGATTCAGTGGTGGGGCTATGTCTCCCAGCCCCTTGAACCTGGAGATGAAACACCTCTGCTGCTTACTAGTGGGACCTTGAGTGAGTTACTCAAACTCCCCGAGACGCCATCTCTTCATCTGTGAGATGGGAATTGTCACAGTCTCCCAGTGAGGTGAAACAATTCACGTCAAATGCTGGGTATCATCATTCGGTCGATCTAGGCAGTGCCTGGTGGCCACTGTTGGCTGTGCCCCAAGTCATCGAGTTAGGACAGATGTGAGACCAGGGTTCGGGCTGGCTCCACTGCCGTGGGTCGAGGCAGGTCTGGGAGGCAAGCAGAGAGGCAACGGGTCCAGGGATGGAGAAGGGGGAGGCATGGACGTATTTGGAGAGGCCGTGGCTCCGTACTGCCCCACCTCTGCATCCAGGCGCCAGGGCTCACGGAGTCTGAGCTGGGCCGAGAACACGAGGGCTCAGTGAGTGTGCCAGCCTCTGCCTCGGCTCTCAGCGCTGCGTCCCCTACCAAACTCAGTTTAGGAACTGGTGAAGTTTATGCTTGGAAGCCAAGGCCAGCAGTGGGGCGATGGGGGGTGGGGCCAGGCAGTACCCAAGTGTGTCTGGCAAGAGATGAAGAGAGAGATGTGTGTGGCGGCGGGGGGGGGGGGCATGGAGAGAGGAGAGCCGTGGAAGGAACGGGGAAGTTGATTGCCGCTGAAGAAGGGCTCTGCTGGGAACGTGTGACTCATGGTTAGGGCAAGGCCAGCTGGGCTATCAAGGGGCAGGATCAGGAAATGTCCTCGGAGATGTCCTTGGCATCCCTGGGGCCACAAGAAGAGCGCCTTATATTTTTGTTTAATGTCCAAGACAGGGCCTCACACTGTCGCCCAGTTTGGAGTACAGTGGCTCCATCATCCCTCACCACAGCCCCAAACTCCCAGGCTCTAGTGGTCCTCCCGCCTCAGCCTCCCTAGTGACTGGGACTAAGGTGTGTGCCACCATACCTGGCTGGTTTTTTTTTTTTTTTGTAGCGGTGGGGAGGGGTGGGATCTCACTATGTTGCCCAGGCTGGTCTTGAACTCCTGGCCTCAAATAATCTTCCCGTCTCAGCCTCCTAATGCTCTGGGATTATAGGCTCAAGCCACGGTGCTCAGCTGACAAGAGAAACCCCTTATATTGATTGAAGTTTTATCATACCCAGCCCGCTCTCACCCCCTGACCTCGCCTGACCCTTGCAATGACCCTGAAGCCACCTGAGCCGGCATCACTGTGTCCATTCTCCTGCTTCCCGCTTCTCCCCGTCGCCTGGATTCATCCCAGGATGCATCATTTGCCCCTTGCCCCAACCCTCCTGCCCACCCCTCAAGACTTTGGCATCTCTGTGCTCTCTTCTCCACTGCAGCCGCCACGCCCCCTTCACCCAAGCCTGAATCCGTGGCACCTGCCCACCCCCCCATCTTGTTGACTTTACCCCTAGAGATGTCTCAGAGCTCACTGCCTCGCCCCACGGCTGCCTCCCCGCCCCCCTCCTCATTGGCTCTGCCCCTGATCATTCGTCCCCCAGAGAACTTTCTAGTGCAGAGGACTTACTCTGCCTCTGAACCCTCCAAATACTGTGGGTTCATGGCCCCTGCCCCATCCTCACCCCGCCCTGAGGGCAGGGCCGCCTGTGCCTGTCCGTGGCTCTTGCCCTCCGGTGCTGTGAGGTTCACGCGGCCTCATCTTTGCAGCTCCCTCTGCTGGGGACTCTCTTTAGCCCTTGGGAACTCTCAAGAAGTCATGTGGGTCATGGGGCTGGGTGTCTCCCTCTGACCGCACCCGTTTCTCTGAGTCGCAGATACCTGCTAACTCCGTGTCCCCTTCTTGTGCCACCCGGGACAGGGACGCTAACTTCTCTCTGCGTCCCCTGAGCCTGGCCCGGGCCCTGGCACTCAGACTGTCCATCATATCAGCTGAGTGAGCAGGGCCAAGGGCACCTCAGTGGGTCATTCCCAAACCACTGCCAGCATTGGGGTTTGGGATGCAGGTACAGGTGTGGACATGAATCCTCTGAGCAGAAGGAGAGCTCAAACCATGGGTAATTTAAAGCCATCCTCCCTCAACAAAGAATTCTCCGTGTTCGCACATAAATCAGGACCATAATCGGCAAGGCCATATCGATCCCGCCGTTCCCTTGACGTGCGCCAGGCACCTTATATATGTTCTCGCGTGAGACTCACAGCTGTGCTGTGACCCTGGCTTTAGAGACGAAAACATTGACTCCGGTGGATTGAATCACTTGTCCATAGGAACATAAGGAAGTGGAAAAGTGGCCCCTGCCACAGAAGGCCATGGGCTGCCTAGGAGGACAGCCCAGCCACGTGGAAAGGGCAACCATGGGAAGGGCGCTGGGGACATGACTCCAGCTAGACATGGCACAGCAGACGCAATGCACGCAGCCAGAGGAAGGGAGGCGACCGGACTGGGAGGCGTGTGGAGGTCGTGACGTAAGGCACGGTCAAGGGAGGTGAGGGTCCTGGTGTACGAAGGACACCCCAGGAAAGCTGGAGTCAATGTCTTTTGGAGGGCAGGCCCCTTGTAGTACAGGCTTTCCCCACTAGGTAAGTGTTCTAGGAACCCATCTGTTTTCATCTGGAAGTTTTGAGGTGGTTTCACGATTTGTGAGAGAAACAACCCAAGTTGTGACAAGCAGGTGACTGGTTCTTCCATCACGACAATGCACCTGCACACCGCACTGCGTGTTCAGCAATTTTTGACCAAAAAATGGCACGACCCCTGTGCCTCATCCTTCCTATTCGCCTGATCTTTCCTTGAGCGATGTTTTTTGTTGTCGTTGTTTACTTCCCCGGATGAGGAAAGTCCTCAAAGGGGAAGAGGTGAAACAAAAAACGGCAGAAGCACTAAAAGGCATCCACATGGACAAGCTCAAAAACTGTTTTGAGCAGTGGAAAAAGGGTCTCGATAGGTGTATTGCATCCCATGGAGAGGACTTGGAAGGTGACTGAAGTTTAAACACATAAGAAGAATATGTATACAATGTTTTACAAATCTCGTTGTTTTGGGGGGTCC
>CAUYQG010196023.1:0-25762 GCA_963574415.1 Tarsius wallacei
ACCTGTAGTTCCAGCTACTTGGAAGGCTGAGGTGGAAGGATCGCCGGAGCCCAGCAAGTCGAGGCTGCGGTGGCCGGAAGCAGCCACTGCACTCCAGTCTGGGCGACGGAGTGAGACGCCAACTCAAAAAAAAAAAAAAAAGCACAATTCTATTCACAATAGCCACACAAAAAAATGAAATACCTTGGCATCTTTCTAACCAGATTCGTGAAAGACCTTTACAACGAAAACTACAAAACACTGCTCAAAGTAATCAAAGATGACACAAACAAATGGAAAAAGACTCCATGCTCATGGATTGGAAGAATCAGCAGTGCTATGATGTCCATTCTACCTAAGGCAATCTACAGATTTAACATAGTACCCATCAAATTACCAGTTCTCAAAAGAAGACATATGAGCAGCTAACAGATACATTAAAAAATGTTCAGCCTCACTAGTCATCAAAGACATGCAAATTAAAACTACTCTGAGATACTGCCTAACTCCAGTCAGAATGGCCATCAACAGTATCTCAAAAAATAACAGATGCTGGAAAGGATGTGGCAAAAAGGGAACACTTCTACACAGTTGGTGGGAGTGTAAACTGGTACAGCCTTTATGGAAAACAGTTTGGTGATTCCCAAAAGTTCTAAAAATTGACCTTCCTTATTACCCCGCAATACCCCTACTGGGAATATACCTGGAAGAACTCAAATCATTCTATAAAAAAGATACCTGCACACGTATGTTTATTGCAGCATTGTTCACAATAGCAAGAACATGGAACCAACCGTGCTGCCCCTCAAAAGAGGACTGGATTAAAAAAACGTGGTACATATGCGTAATGGAGTACTACTCAGCCATAATGAAGAGCAAAATCGTGAACTTCACAGCAACCTGGATGACTTTGGAATCTATAATACTGGATGATCTCTCACAGAAACAAAGAACTGAGTGTCACATGTTCTCACTCATAAGTGGACCTTGAACAACTATCATAATACTGTAAGAAAAGGTTTGACAGTAGGGGGAAATTGCAAGAGTGTGAGGGGGCGGGGAGGTGGGATTGACAGTAGTGGGAAGGGGTGGCACGCCTCATTAACAAGGATCCCTGCCCAACAAATACGTGTATACCTAACCCTGAATTGCATCCCACAATTTTAAAATAAAAAATTTAAAGGTGAAAACAAAACACATATACAGTTAAGATGTGAGAGTCTGATATGTTTAGGAGGAGCGTGCACTAAACTTCACATTATGCATTACAAAAATGTCACATGTCAGTTAATCTCCCAGGTCAAAAACAAAATCTTAAGCTCTTAATGATATAAACATAATATAAAGATAAGGAAAAATGTGTTTTAATGTTAAGGCTGACTAATCCATTTTTATATATACCAACATCAAGTTATCTTTGATTGTAAGTACTTGAAGATAAAAAATTAGTTATTCTTAACATTATAACATCAATCTGGAATGTTTTGCCAAAACTGAACACTACTTTTTCAAACATAAAAGTTAACTTTTAAGAGATCATTTACTTTTCCTTTACATTATGATAAATTATGTCTTCCATTTGTGTAAAAATATAATGCTGGATGATAACAGAAACAAAGTAAAACAGAAAAGTTTTGGCTCTGCAAATTAGTTATCCCATTCCTAAGATTTGTGAAAAGAAAATAATTTAAAAGATGAACAAAACAATTAATGAAAAGTAAAATATCTGAAACAAGAAAAGTGAATATCACATTGAATGCACATGGTATAAAAAATTTGATGCACCATTATTTAGCATATTATGTAAAAATTTAAATTTACAATTATAAAAACTAATTTAAAAAGAAGTAATTCTAATGTAATCTTTGTTAAAACCACCTAAATTCTATGTGTATATATTTAACATCGTTAGAAAAAAAAATTTGCTTAAAGTAACCCCAATTAGAGATTCACTGCATAAAAGATATATAAAAGAAAACTATGATATATTCCAATCCAACAGTTGACATATTGCCCAAAAGGAAAAACTATGAAGACAGTTTAAAGCTTGAGTGAAAGACAACATTTTAACATAAAATTTTTCATTAATATTATACTTTTTAAAAAATTATTATTTTATCATTCTTTACTCTCTTAATATCTGCCATCCTTCTTATAAACCACATTTGAACTAATGAATGTTCTCCCAATGTTGAAAAAACTTGCTTAATTCTTCTTCATTATAATGGTTCGCATTCATCTAATAACCTTAAGCCCTGCTACAAACACATATTCTGTATTCATTTTTTAAAAATCACATAAGACCCTTAACATTATAGGAATCTGGAAAATTTTTAGTCGATGATTTATGCATTAGTGTAGCCTCCCTAGTTTAGTTTTTGTTTATTGTTTTTCTTTTTTTTAATTTTTATTATAAAGATGTGGGGTACAATTCAGGGTTAGGTATATAAACGTTGATCATGCAAGTACCTTTGTTGATGAGGTATGCCCCTCCCTCCCTTAGCAGTTTCCCTCAACTGCCAATCCCACCCCCTCCCCTGACAGTTTCCCACTATGGCCAATCGCTTTCTTATAGTATTATAATTGTTCAAGGTCTGCTTATGAGTGAGAATATATGGAACTCTGTTCTTTGTTTCTGTTGTAAATCATTGAGTATGATCAACTCCAAATCCGTCCAATTTGCTGCAAAGTCCATATATTTGTCCTTCTTTAAGCCTGCATAATATTCCATTGTTCATAGGTACCACATTTTTTTGATCCAGTCCAGCTTTGATGGGCAACATGGTTGGTTCCATGTTTTAGCTATTGTGACTAGAACTGCAACAAACAAACGTGTGCAGGTATTTTTTTGTAGAATAATTTGAGTTCCTCCTGGTATATTCCCAATATTGCTAGGTCATATGGAAGGTCAATTTCTAGTTCTTTCAGAAATCACCACACTGTCTTCCAAAGAGGTTGCACTAGTTTGCATTCCCACCAGCAGTGTAGAAGTGTTCCTTTTTCTCCACAGCCTTGCCAGCCTCTGTTGTTGTTTGTTTTTTTAATGATGGCCATTCTTACTGGGGTTAGGTGGTATCTCAACGTGGTTTTGATTGCATTTCTCTGATGATGAGTGAGGCTGAGCACTTTTTCATGTGTCTGTTGGCTGCCGGTAGTATATCTTCATATCTTCTTTTGAGAAGTGTCTATTCATGGTTTTTGCCCACTTTTTTTTTTTTTTTTTTGTGAGTTGAATTCTCAAGATTCTGCCCAGGCTGGAGTGCGGTGGCATGCTCAAGGCCACCGCAGCCTCGACCCACTGGATTCTGGCAATCCCTCAGCCTCAGCCTTCCAAGCAGTCGGCGTGTGCCACCACACCCACCTGATTTTTGATTTATTGTAGAGACGAGGTCTCACCAAGTTGCCTGGGTGAGTGTCGAACCCGCAGGCTCAGGCAATCCATTCGCCTCTGCCTCCCAAAGTGCTGGGATTACAGGCTGAGCCACCAAGCCTGGCCTTTGCCCACTTTTTAAAGGGGCTGTTTGTTTTTTTCCTTTCGGTGCCTTTGAGTTCCTTGTAGATCCTAGATGTTAGGCCTTTGCCAGATATACAGTTGGCAAATATTTTTTTTCCATTCTGTGGGCTGTCTCCCTGCTCTCTTGATGGTTTCTTTTGCTTTGCAGAAACTCATTAATTTGATGAGGTCCCACTTGTCTATCTTATTTCTTAAGGTATTGGCCTTTAGGGTTCTGAATAGGAATTGGCTCCCAGTTCCAATTTCCATTTATTGCTTTTCTACTCAGAAACCTATTATTACTTATCTTCAGTTTCTGTGGTGAATAACCCAGGGATAGTGACAGTGGAATTATTATAATCTCAAAGACCGAAAGCCAAGGGGAAGAGAAATCTAACCAGAACCTTGACAAGGAGACTCATTAAAAGATAGCCCCAGTAAAAGAAGCAGGGCCATTTGGTCATAAAGTATAGACAGATAATAATGAATTTGTAGAGAAAAACTAGATGAGTCAATAACCCAAACTTAGTCATTACTGCCTTCAGTTTCCTGTTGAAGGTGTTTATTGGCCAAAAACAACCAAAATCTCAACAAGAAGGCCCATTGATATGGTAAATTGTGTTAACCACTTCAGCTCTTTGAAATTTGTGAACGTAATTTATAACTTTCCATGTCATTATTCAGTCTTCTGATGGCATGTCTCATCTGTTTTCAGAATTTTCAGTAGGATACAAGGGGGGATTCCCGAAAAAACAGAATTATTTTTTTGGAGGGCAGGCCCCTTATAGTACAGATTCCCCCCTAGGTAAGTGGTCTAGGAATGCATCCCAGCTAACATTGTTGTGAGAGGCTGCATTCAGCTACAATTCATTGTTTGGAGATTCTTTCAACACATTTGCCCATTTTATGAAGGTTGACTTGCAAGTACACCTACCCACACCACAATTAATGTTCAGCAGTTTTTGACCAAAAAGACCATGACCCACAAGCCCCATCTTCCCTATTCACCCAATCTCACCCCGACTGACTTTATTTTGTTTCCCCAAATGAAAGACGTCCTCAAACAAAAAAGTTCTGCTGATGTGAAAAAGGTGAAAGAAAATCAGCAGAAGCACTAAAGGCATCAAACTTGATGAGTTCAAAAACTGTTTTGAGCAGTGGAAAAATCATCTCGATAGGAGTATTGCATCAAATGGAGAGTACTTTGCAGGTGACTGAAGTTTAAACACATGTAAGAATAAATACACAACTTTTTATAAATAAATTTGGGACTTTTTGGCCCACCCTTGTATATATCTAATTTTAATTCCACACACAAAAAGTTTTCATCATCCATTTTTATTTTATTATAAAATATTCAAAATGGCATTTATTACTGAAGATTGTTATTCAGATTTAGCTTTCTTTAGATTGGCAAATCCTTTAGAATATTTTCCAGAAAATGTATATGTATTAGTCCAGACATAACAGAAATCAGAATACAACCCCATAGATACAATGGGTAAGATTTCATGATTTTTAAGAGATATAAAATTGTGGGCTGGACAAAGCACCCAGAGTAAGTAAGGCCACAGTAGGAAGACATGCCCATTCTAGTGACAGAAAAGCTAGAGAGTAAGACCTTTCTGCACTGGAGCCACGAAAGAGAAGTTGTGGGTATTGTAGGTATGCAGATAACCCAGGTACTCTTTAAGATGCGACAGCAACAGGCAAGGACAACAGGAACATTTACCATGATCTCACTCTCCTTTTTTCCTATAATTTCTTCTAATAGTCTCCATTGGCCAAGAGCACCACAAAGGTAACCAGCAAGAAATCCTAACAGGTAGCCTCCCAGGGCACAAAGTGAGGCTGTAATAATTTGAGCAATAAAATAAATTTCAATAATATCGAGTTATAATTCAGATAATAAAATAAATATATGACTTCATATTGCTCTAAGTAACTGATTAAATATATAAATAAAAAATAATGGGAATAAGGGACATTTTGTATTAGTAGAAACATCTGTGGGTCCTTGTACTGCTGGAAAGTTTATTTTCTTTTAAACATGTGTTAATGATACATTTGAGGGGCATAGGATTTTCTTCTAAAATGTCAATTAATTTTCTTCCAATGTCATGTAACTCATGTCAAAATACTTAAGGAAATTCAAAGATCTTCTTTCATTTTTATGTGACCTGTTTCCTGTGGACACATATATAATTATTTTCATTTATCCATGAAACTTAGAATTCTATTTCAGTACTCTATATCTTTTTAAGCATTGTCAATAATTTAATTAGTAAATTAGCTTAAATTAGTAACTATGCTTAATCCAGGGTTATATCTTTTATTAGTTCTTTAATCACAAACATATATCATCTGTTTACAACATTTTTATCAAAATCATTAAATCTTTCCATTTTAGGTCTCTTCACTCCTATCATCATTTTTCCAACATTTATTAAGAGTTTTTCTGTGCCGAAAATTCTCCACATCTCTCATATATTTAATGATGATATTGGTTTCTGTTTTCTGTTGTACTTTTTTCTTTACGATGTAGAATATTTTCTCCATTTAAATTTTAAATCACTAATAGAGTTCTTAATAATGTCTAGTAGTATTTTACTTCCTAATTTTTTTGTGTATTTTTAACTTAAAATCTTGTTTTAAATTTCAAAGTATCCACTGTTGTCATTCTCGTAATACTGAAGCTATTTAAATGCATTTTTTGTTTGTTTGTTCTGGTTTTTTTTCTTCTTTTTTTCCCTCTAGTGTCAGAGGTGTTGATTTCATTCCTTCAGTCATCTCTCTAAAGCAACCAGCAACAGAAAACTGAGTTCATTCTCTCCCTTTCACATAAAGGGAAGTGATTTATCAAAGGTTTGCTAAAGTGAACTTTCCCTCACTTCAACAAAATGAGAAGGTATCTCCTAGAACTGTAGACAGAAAAGAAGACTGTGATGTGTTTTTTTTTGTATTAGCTAAAGCAATTTAATGCGTTCATACTTCTGGACCCTTCCCAAATCCCCATGTAGATCCTACCATTCTTGTCACATCTCTAACAGCTTCTCTAAAGAATAAAGTATAAGTTACTCAGGAAATTCCCTTAGGACCCCATTAGTGGTTGCCACGTTTACCGCTGACTGAATAATCCCAATAGTGCCCTAGAAGTGAAGAGAAAATCACAGACCTCACACAATTATGAGAGGTTGTTTGCTTTGAAAATTTGTTTTCTTTCTTAATAGCATCATCTTTAATAGGTCCTTGCAATGGACATTTGTCATTTGAATTAATAACCAATAACCCCAAATTGAAACTATTTTAATTTCCTCATCTCACGAGTTTTATAAAAAAGAAAAAAATCACCTCTCTTTTAGAATACTGAAAATTTAGTCCTCAGTTTTTGAGCCTTCCTTGTTTTTATGACAAAATAATGCAACTTAAGGTTTTCCCAACCAAAAGTACCCCTCCTAGACTTTAAAACAAGAGGTACGTGTTAATGAATGTAGACATGAGGGGGCGACTCTGGCGATTGTAGATTGCCAACTTCAATGTTATCAAAACTACAGTTAAACATGGTTTGGGACAACTTTTTCCTAGCTTCTCAGTCACCAGCATATAGTTATTTTAACTTTTTATTTTAAGATAATTTTAGAATTGCAGAGATTTACAAAACAGAAGCAGATAATTTCCATATACTCTTCAGCAGGTTTCTCCTGATATTAACATCTTCCATCACCATGGTAAAATGACCACGATTAATAAATTAACATTGTTATAATCCTAACTAAATCACAGACTTTATTCAAATCACCCTAGTTTCTCCATATACGCATTCTTTCCCCAACTTTAGATTCTAATCTAGAATTCCACTTTTCATTTAATTGTCTGTTGTCTCTTTAGTTTCTTTCAATCTGTGGCAGTTCCTCTGTCTTTCCTGATCTTTCAAGACCTGGACAATTTTGGCATGTACTGGCCACTTATTTTGGAAAATGTTCTTCACTTAAGGTTTCTTATATTTTCTCATATCAAATTGAGCTAAGAGAGTTTTTTTTAGAAGACTATCATAGAGCTAAAGTTTTTGTTTTTATTAAATTATATCAACGGATTTATAATATTAACCTGACTTAATACTGGTGATAAAGTTTCTGATCACTTGGTTAGAGTGGTGTCTGGTAGGTTCTTTCAAAATAAAGTTACAATTTACCATTGGTAATTAATAAATTTTTAGATATTATACTTTGTGCCTCTGCAAATATTCTTTCTCCTTAAACATTTATTCACTAGTGTTATTTAGCTTTAATTTCATCTGTAGCTCTTGTCTGCAGCTGTTATTACCACAGTGTACTCATTGTGGATTCCCCCCCATTTATTCCGCATTTATTAATTGGCATTCTTCAAAGTGTTGTTCCTTATTCCCATTTATTTATATATTTCATCAGTTACTTAGAACAATATGAAGTCATGTGTATTTATTTTATTCTCTGAATTATAATCCAACATTATTATTATTAATTTAATTGCTCAAATTTTATATCTCTGGCCATCGGGAGGTCTCTCGGTTGGCCTCTGTGTCCTTTTAGTAAGACACAATCCTTTGTTACTGAACACTTTCTTGCTTTCAGGCATTGCAAAATGCTTTAAGCTACTGAAATATTTTCATTGTCTCATGTTTGGAATCAGCCAATTTAACAAGAAGTTTTTCTTTCTTTTATTAAAGAATTATATTTATAAACCAGATCTCGAGTTATAAATATAATTTATATTTCTATCAAAATGTCACTGTTTTCATGTTCTTTCAGTAAAGACAGCTAGGGAAAATAATATATATTTATAGATCTACATTCATAGATATGTATAATAAAGAGGGTACAGAGAACATTTATACATATGCATACATATACATTCCATGTACATGTCTATATATGTAAGGAATGAGAACAAACTGATAGCTTTGTTTTCAGTCCAGTAGCACAGGCTTTGTTCTAGCATTCTTTATTTGTGACTTATTTTTTTGAGAGAAAAATCTGATTTCCACCATCTTTAGTCACTTATTTGTTATCCATGTAAAATAGTTTTAAAATAGCTAAACCTTAGTGCTGTACCAACTTGATTCTCATGTTTGCTATCTATAATTCTATGCATTTCTCTAATCATTCCTTAGGCTGTGTCCCACAAATATTAATTAATGTTGAATTTTGTTTATATTATGTTCAATATAATTATCAATTTTCTTTGATATTTACTTTTTTAGCCCACACACTTTTTTAAAGTGAACTGTTTAATTTTTAAGTATTTGAAGCATCTCCAAGGATCTTTTTGTTACAGATGTCTAACTTTATTCCTTTATAGCCTGAGAACATCTTTAATACTGTTTTATTACTCCATACCCCTTCTGCAAAGGGCTGATGTCCCTCTTCCTCAATTTCATGCCACAGTGAACATTTTCTGGGAGCCCCTCTAGTATTTTCTATAAGCTCCTAATGAGGTTTATGAAGAAAAATCCTAGGAAAGTTTGCAGACTCCTGTGTTTGGGACCTTCAGAGACTTCACTTTTGCCATTGCACATTGAACTGCCTTCACTAATTCACTAATTCACTAATCGCCCTAGCTGAGCCCCCTGAGTCTTTCTTACTAGTGGCTAGCTACACCTTGTCCGGTTGAGACAGTGCTTGTGTTGCCCAGAATCTCCTGAGACAGTGAATTTTACTAAGTGTTTAAATACGTGCATCTTCCATTTGCCTCAGCTTTCCCTGGGTTTATGTGTTTGTTTCAGATTGAGATTGGCACACTTTTTAACGCAATTCATCCTGAGCAGAACTTGGAAGTTCATGCATGTCCTTTTGATAAATTCCTGTCTTGTTTATTTCAGAATTCCCGTCAGTGTCTTTCAAATAAAACTACTAACTCATATGGCCATTGAAGAAATAAGATGTTTCTTAAATGTAGAACATGAGATTTATTTCGACATATAAGAGAATATTAGGTTTAAAATTTATAAAAATCAGGTAAATGTAACTGATGATAGGATGAGTGAAAAAATGTACGATCTTGATACATCTAAAGAGAAAAGTAACTAAGTGTCATGAGTTAAGCTTACATACGAATTAAACCTTTAGTATCAAGGCAGGTTACACTTAGGGATTTGGTTAATCAGGTTAAATTGAAGCATTGGTAGTTAAAAAATAGAACCTGGTATTGGCATATATTAATTCTTGGCAAATGAAATGCTACAGAATAATATTTAAGTAAATATTAGTGCTTGGGAAAAACTCATGTTCACAACCTTAAAGTTAATCATGAGGATAGGACTTTGAATGGCTCACTAAATCTTTCATAGAATTTTCTAACTCACATTACAGTAATCCATTATTGTTCATATTAAAGCACATAACAACTCTGATTGATATTATTCTAATGATACCAAAAATTAAGCACAGTTAGGTAACAGATCAAAAGCAATCTAGTTACAGCATTTTTGCCTGGCACTAGCTGATTCTCCGGTTCTTACTTTGAGTACTGTTTATATAGTTAGTATTCTTTCTTTTTTGTTTGGATTCATTAATCTGATGTGATGATCCATATAAATGGTGTTTCCAACAAATGTTTCAGGTCAGAATAGAGTCTAGACACACGATGACTCAATGATATATAGAGGATTGCACTCAAGTATTCTGCTATAAGAACTGATAAAAGGCCTGACTAAAATGCAGTTGCTAAGAAAAACAGCTTATCTAAAACATGATTTGCAGGTTTGTCCACCGATGACTAGTTAGAAGGATTTTGAGAGGTATTACCAAGTCTAAATTTGTCAATTATCATCAAAATTAGAAAAGAAAAGAGAATGGAGAAGAACAACCAAACTATCACATGTTGTATGCATGCTGTCATGGAAACATTTTTATATCATGCCATGAATGGATGGATATTAAGGATAACAGGAGGTAGTCATTATTGCATGGACTGGCCAATGGTTTTTGAGAATCAAATTTGGCTTTACATAGACATTTTCACTCTAAATCAATAGCTTCAACCAAACCTTTTTCTGTCTGAGAATAATAGTATCTCTGGAATCATGATGTTGCCACAAAGTGAGAATCAATATTTACCACTATGAGTTGTGGCTTGTAAAAGCAATGTTTATTATGAGTTTCAGTCTATTAATAATATAGGCATTTTCACATCAAGAATATTAGGCAAATGAGCTAATAACATCAAAATTCAAAACATACTTCATAAAGGAGAAAATCAATGCCAGTGATGATTAGGGTCTAGGTACAAGGCAGTTCTCTGAAGCAGCCAGTTAGGGAGTGTCTGAGTCAGTGGAGAAAGGAGAAATTTTATGTAGATGAGCAGTACGCAGTAAAGAAAATCATCAGTAAGTTTTACTCCAGTGCCTAGAATGTTGATTCAATCCTAATATTAGAGACAGAGAGAGAAAAAGCTATACTGGATAAACATATTTTTACTTTATTTTATTATAAAGATGCGGGGGTACAAGTAGGCTACATGCAGGTGAAGTTTGGACCTCCAATTGGTCCTCACTTCCCCTGGTTGAGGATCTGGTACCTTTAATGATGTTATATGCACTCCCCTCCTTCCCCTGGGAGTGTCCCACTACTGCCAATCCCTCTCGTGTAGTATTGTGATAAATGTTCAACACTGGCTAACATTTTAAAGACAGGACCCCAGTAGGCAAGACATGGGTCTCAACATAAGTATTGCGTAGATAGAGGTTTGGCCACAAGGATGCTATTTGGTGGATTTGGGGTAAAATTTTGCAGTAGTAATAGTACTAAGTAATGATACTAATAGTACTAAGACTGCAGAATAGATTGAACAAATCATAGAGATAGTAATCACGGCATGTATACCACGTATGGGAGTTGGAATCTATAGTTAGGAGTCGAAAGGTTATAAAGAGAGTTTAAGAATTCTACTAACCTAATTCTGACTAGTTAAATTCTAGAGTCTAACCATAATAACCACAGCTAATCAATGAGGAAATATTCATACATCAATAACGGACTCAGAGAAGACAAGCATGGATAGTTTTCTCTTATTTGCTTTTTTATTTTTTATTTTTTAAGGGTAATGAGAGGTGGGTGTGGAGAACTTTGCTACTCTTCCAAGGCACAGGCTGCCATGACTCTACTACTTTTCTCTTTCCTGGATTTTTTTTCATTCCCTGTGTTTTCTTAACACTAGAAGGTAGTTATTTCAGAGTAAATTAGATGAAATTCAAATTCTTGAACCTTTTTTTTTCTCCCACCTTCTTGCAAGTCACTTAATAAGTTGATGAAAAATCTTTTTTTTTTTTTTTGGAGTCATAATGAAATGTTATCAGACAAAGTTCTCTATATCATTGTGGGTTTTTAGTCATACTTTATCTGCTAATATTTACTGAGCATTTTCTACCAGGTGACATGTGGTAGGATAGAGTCCAAAGTAAAAGGATTATTATTGCACTCTTTATTCTGGGATTCTGTTGCACCCATGAAATATCTATAACTGTGATTAAATGCCAGATTTATGTTAAGCTAAGTATCAGTGGTGATGACCAAGCTTGCAACTATAAATAGGATGTGACCTTACCTTCATTGTTTCCTCAAATTTGTTGGTGCATATGTAAAACATCAGTATTTTGTTTATGCTATTCAATCTGAAATCAAACTATTTTCATCAGTCACTATAGCCTTTACAGCACAATGGATAATGAGGACAGCAATTTTTAAGCATTTCAGAATAATGACAGGCAATCTTTTAATTATCTTGCATCATATTATGGTAGTGTAAGATTCTATAATTAAGTTGAAAAATCCAAATTTTAAAATTTTATATTATCTGGGGCATAGTTCCATTGGTTTTATTTTATTTTCATTTAATAAATTATTTTGAACCTACTGAATAATTATATTATCTGGGGTATAGTTCCGTTGGTTTTATTTTTATTTTCATTTAACAAGCTATTTTGGACTTACTGAATAATTATGCCCATCAAGGACTGACATCTTGTGCAAAAGCTTCTACTTTCAGGAAATTTTTTATCATTTAAGTGATTTTTTAAATACATTGAAGAAGGGATGCCTAGCTAGCTCAGTCAAAGCATGAAACTCTTAATATATTGAAGAAATTGTATGATAAAGATGCATTTCTATTGTATCTGTCAAGAAAAATACTATTATCTTGCTTACACTATGCTTTTGAAAATTTTTTTCTTTGTTGAAAGGAAAAAAGCACGCTGGGCACAGTGGCTCACACCTATAATCCCAGCAGTTTGGGAGGTCGAGGTGAGAGGATTGCCTGAGCCCATGGGTTTGAGACTGGCCTGGGCAAATTTGCAAGACCTCATCTCTACAATAAATAACACACCTATAGTTCCAGATATATGGAAGGATGAAGCAGAAGGATCACCTGAGTCCAGCATGTCGAGACTGCGGTGGTCATGAGCATGCCACTGCATTCTAGCCTGGGCGACAGAGTGAGACTTTGAATCAAAAAAATAAAAATAAAGGAAAAATCAAACAGCCCCATTAAAAATTGGGCAAAAGGCATGAGTAGACACTTCTCAAACGAAGAAATACAGGCAGCCAACAGACACATGAAAAAGTGCTCAGCCTCACTCATCATCAGAGAAATGCAAATCAAAACCACATTGAGATACCACATAGCCCTAGTAAGAATGGCCATGATTAATAAAACAAACAACAGATGCTGGCAAGGATGAGGAGAATGTTTCTATGCTGCTGGTGGGAATGCAAACTAGTTCAACCTCTATGGAAAACAGTGTGGCGATTTCTAAAAGAACCAGACATTGACCTTCCATATGACCCAGCAATCCCCCTACTGGGATTACACACAGAGGAACTCAAATCATTCTACAAAAAAAAGATACCTGCACACGTATATCTATTACCGCACTATTTACAACAGCAAAAACATGGAACCAACTGTGCTGCCCATTGAAACTGGACTGGATAAAAAAATGTGGTATATATGCATGATGGAATATTACACAGTCATAAAGAAGGACAAACATATGGACTTTGCAGCAACTTGGATGGATTTACAGTCTATCATACTCAGTGATCTATCACAGAAACAAAGAACAGAGTACCACATGTTCTCACTCATAAGCGGACCCTGAACATTTACCATAATACTATAAGAAAGGGATTGGCAACAGCAGGATACTACCATGGTGAGGGGAGGGGATACAACATCAATAAGGGTACCTGATCTCAAAGCAGGCAAAGTGGGAGCCAAAGGGAGGTCCAAACTTTATCAGTATCATGTCCACTTGTATACCTAATCTTGAATTGCACCCCACATCTTTAAAATAAAATATACAAAAAGAACATTTTTAAACATCAAATTTTGTCTTCTCTGTACACAAATCTAAAAGAAAGTATAAGTGGCATGTGATTCTTTTGTTTTCCTGGATTCTGCCTTATAGTTTTACCACCAGGATGACACATTACTTATTTATGCTTAAGAAGGGTAGAGCCATTTCTTTGTTCTATTCCACTTGCTTCCCTGAAATCAAAATGTTGTTTAATGTGCCTTTGTCCATGCTCTTAGAACATGTTTATGGCACTGGACTTCAACTAGACTCACACCGGATTGATGGAGAAAATCGTCATTAAACATGAACGTCTGTGATTAGATGGACTGGTGGCACCTGCATATTGTGTTTTCTTTCCATTAGATATCAACATTGACTCAGGATGACTCTGTTGAAACTGCTCTAGCAACTGAATGTAATGCCTGACAAGAGAATCTTGTGTGTCAGTACACTAGAACAGCCTTCCTTGAGCAGGGTGATATTTTATTTATGCTGCACTCTCTCTGCTTCTCTAGGGAGAGCGTATGTTTCTCTGTTCAGCTTCCCAATTTTTTCATTGATTTTGGCAGGACCAAGATACTCGGCCTAAAATTAGATCGTGCTTATGACTTAATTTTTTTAAGATCATGGCACCAATCAAGAGATGAGACCTCTTAGTTATTGGACAGAAAGTCTGGTAGTATTCCAGAAGCATGGTATGGTACAATGACGTTTAAATTTTGTGTATCAAGAGTCACCCACAGGGCTTATTAAAACTTGTCCCACACCCAGAGATTGTGATTCAGATAGTTGTGGTAAAGTTGAGAAATGTGATTTTCAACATGAATCCCCAGGGGATTTTGTACAAGCTGCTGGAACAAGACTCTATAGAAAGCTAGCACACTAGAGTAGGTATGAGGCCATCAGGTTAGTCAAATCCAGCTGTAATCATAGCTCAAGTATTTTATATTACTGTAAGAGTTCTGTGAGCATTAAAAGTCTGGCATAATTTCTTTCCATTAGTCAATATTTGGTTTTATTCAAGGAAGGTACTTTATTATATTTTCTTTTTTGAGTTGCAGTCTCACTCTTGTCACCCAGGCTGGAGTGCAGTGGCACGCTCACTGCCACTGCTGCCTCAACCTGCAGGGCTCAGGTAATCCTTCCGCCTCAGCCTTCCAAGTAGCTGGAACTACAGACCCATGTCACCACGCCCGGCTAGTTTTTGTGATTTATTGTAGAGATGAGGTCTCACCAATTTGCCCAGGCTGATCTTGGACCCCCAGGCTCAGGCAATCCTCTTGCCTCGGCCTTCCAAAATGCTGGGATTACAGGCTAAGCCACCACACCCAGACAAGAAACACACTTTAAATAGTGTCAGTTGATTAGTGAATTTCTTTCCACTTAAATAAGATCACAGGCTTTATTAGCTGAATATCTCCACCAATAAATTTTAAATAATATTGACTTGTTGAATAAAAGAATTTTTATTCAATATTATATATGTTCATCCACATGACACACATATATTTATGTTCATATCTCCAGCTTCTAAATTTGTGCCAATTCATTGAACTTATGTTTTACTTTATATCTCATTCTACTGATTTTGTTTATGCAAGATTTAAGCATTTTAATTTTCTTGTCATTTTTGTAACAATATATCAAATGATTCTTAGAATTTAGAATAAATACAGAACAGGAGCAACTCTATATTTTGATCGGAACATATTTGACTTGTAAAGGACTAACAAAATTTGTATAACAGCTCAATTTATGAGGACACGGTGGTAAGATTATAGTTTCTATCAGTGAGCAAATATAATGGCACCATAATAGAGAAATATAATGGCAAGGTAAGAGAGAATGGTATAACCTATTCCTAAAGAATTCTGAAACACCCTCACCAACTGAAGCTTTTATAACTTCCAAACTGTATAGTAATGAATGCTATTTGTCTGGGGTAGAGAACTATCAACCTAAGTCAGCAGTCAAAGTTGATTTTGTGTGTGTGTGTACTTTAAAATAAAAAATCATCCACCCCCTTTCCAAAGATGTAACAATCTTAAAGATTAATGTTAATAAAGTTTCAGAACACAGTTGCACATTTGCTAATGGAATGACAAAGTTGCTCCCACTCTAGCAAGCGTTTTGGCAAAGTTCTTTACCTGGGGTTAATAACAATTCCTTGAAGGCATGAATCTTGAATTAAAGTAGACTGGGTTTAGAAAATTGAAGAGAAAAAAATAGAGAGAGACATATTCAGATAGGATGACACAACACAAGGCAGAACTAAAGAATAGACATGAAAGAGAATCAGGAATCTGAGTCACTCTAAAACTCAAATAGTAAGCAAATCCACAACAAAATGAGTTGTTAAAAAAAATGTGTGAATGCATGCCACTATTTTTTCAGACTATATAAAAATAAATATTGAAAAATAATTGAAAGAATGGTTAAAGTTTCTCTGTGCTAAAAAATAGTAAGTCTATTTGCTCTTACATGAAAACATTATTATTTACTGGTTTCCTAAGTAGTGACTCTTGGAATTTTATCACAAAACATAAAGGTTGAAAGCAATTTGTAGACTCTAAAAACATAATAAATGAGCAACAATAGTGGGAAGGTGCACTTCTCACTTCTCAATCCTGTTATTAATGAATAATTCTCCACACTACATTTAAAAAAGGAAATTGTCGTACTTAGCTCTTTGGTCAGTTGACAAGGTGACAGCCACATCAGACACCTTAGGATTAATCACAATCAAAATCACAATGAAGCATGGATTGTACTCAAAAGAGGGAAAATTTCTTATAAACTTAGATATTAGCAGAATGCTTTGTCGATATTACTTCTAGAGTTTTCCTGGTATACTACCAGCTATCTAGCCATCATGTGTAAGGTCTGTTTACATGCTTTAAGTAGAATGAGGTTCTTTTAGGGTCAAAGATACACTTGATTAATAATATAGTTTAAGGGGGGAAAAATCCTGTGATCAGGTGATAAATATTTACAAAACACTGTTAGGCTAGGCAGGCAGTTGGGTAGACATGAGTAGGTTGGCTCTGGAGGGTGGCACCCATGAAGGCAGGAACTGTCAAATTGTGGCCATATCCGGGGAAAGGGGAAACCAGAACCCAGAAGGAATTTCATGGGGCTGAGCAGGCACCCTAAATACCAATTTGTCTGCTATGTGACCTTCTTGGAGTAACAGTAATGAGCAACACTGCCATTAGTGAGATTCGTATTGATCTCTGGGTCCCACACATGCACAGGGGCCATAGGTTATATATCATCCCAACTCTGGGCAGAGACTGTCCAAAGTCAGGCCAGAGATGAAAAAGAAAGAAGTTAGGGAATATTAACACCCCCCCCCCACCACCACCACCAAAAAAAAAAAAAAACCAGCACAAAAGCTTTCGGGTCTGTTTCCTGCTGGGGCACCCCATACCGTCCTCTTTGGAAGTGTCAGCTCTCTTGCCTAAATAAAGCTTCCCCTTGCTCTGCTGCTCTGTCACTTGGTTTAATTCTTTCCTGCAAGAAGAGAAGGACCAGGAATGTGCTGTTGAATTCCCTTGTCAGTGACAACATCCTATGAAAAAAATTACCGAACGAAGTCTTGGTATAAAAGTCTATAGAATAAGAGATAACGGGTGGTCAGAAGTTGCTCTTACAAGTGGGGCATGTTGATTTTAGTCTTGAACAAATAGATATAAATCTATTCAAAGGCCATAGGAATGGTAGAATCATGATGATGAGTCAGAGAATCAGCAAATTGTTAAATTTTATAAGACAGTGATCATGTATTTGGAAGTGAGTAAATGTAAGCTTTTGAGAAAAAAGAGAGATAAATTAGTTAAGGAGGGTTTTAATTTGATTTATCATTTGATAACAATATTGAAGTAGATTAATTTGTCACTTGAGGAGAAACTGGAAAGTTTGGAGATAAAAAAATTGGAAAAACAAATAAAAACAGGAAACTTATTGAAGTGGTATCCCGATATGTGAATCTATCCTTGACACAAGAATGCTTAACGCCCCTCCACAATTTCAACTCTATGCAATCCACACACTATATCTCCACCCACTTCTATATCCTATCTCCAACAATCCTTCAGTTCTACCATTTTATTTCGGCTGACCAACTTTTAATTGTTGTTCACCCTTTTGATATTCTCTCTCCCCGGATTGCACAGCTTGCATTCTATAATTATTATTTTATCATTTTGGATACCACTGCTCTTCTTATTCTTGAACTCACTTGTCCCTCTCTCAATTTGTATTGTCACTTGGAAAGAACACAATTGATAAAATCCAAATCTGCTCCTGTTCTGAAGCTGTATTAATGCAGAAAAAAAAAAATGTGGCTGGAAAACAAAACAAAAACAAGAACAACAGAAAAAGTGCAACCCTAACAATCAGTATCTCTTAAAAATAAACACAACAAAACACCAAATGAATCAAAAACGCTGCCATGCAATCATATTGTATCTCTAATCCATTGACTCTCCCACCTGTCAACACTCCTTTCCATGTTTTCTTTATCCTCAACCCCAGTGACTTCTTCCTGACGCTCATTATATTCCCGTAATCTTGCTTTTGATGTCTCTGATAAGATCATCACAAGGAATTTTCCACAATCTGCCAAACTAATTATATATGTTACCTTCCTGACTTCTATTAGATACCTACGCAGGAAATTCCACATTCTCTGGGCCTTAATTATATCATTCCAGGCCGGGCAAGGTAACTCATGCCTGAAATCCCAACACTTTGGGAAGCCAAGGTGGAAGGATTGCTTGAGCTCTGGAGTTCCAGACTAGCCTAGGCACCACAGCGAGATGTCCTCGCCACAAAAAGTAAGCCAGGTGTGGTAGCATGTGTCAGTAGTCTATTTACTCAGGAGGCTGAGGTGGAAGGATCAGCTGAGCCCAGGAGGTCAAGGGTGTGGTGAGTTGTGATAGTGCCTTTGCATTCCAGCCTGGGTGACAAACAGGCCATGTCTCAAAAAAAAAAAAAAAAAGTAAAGTTCACTGGTCTTGTGTCTACATTTTCAATTATTTCCACACTCTATAGAAGTCACTTCAGTATAAAAGTAAATTCTCCAATGTTAACAGAATCTTCCCTTGTTCACTATTTCCCCAATAACTATGCTTCCTTCATTTGCTCTTTATCACAGCAACGTTTCTCAAAAAGAGGTATATAATTCCTCTTTCCTACTATTCTTCATTGATTAATTCTTTTATTTTTATTGAGTTATACTTGATATAAAATAAATTGCATATCTTTAAAGTGTGCAAATGATGAGCTTTAATGACTCATAAAATGAGTCATAAAACCATCAGCACAAATAAGATAATGAAAATAATAAATACATCAAAATGTTTATGTATGCCCCTTGGTAATCCCACCCTTCTTCCTTTCCTGTCTCTGCAGTTTCCAACGGCTCATACCCAGGCAATTACTGCTCTTGTTTTATAATGACAGATTAGTTCAGATTTTCTAGAATTTAATAAAAATAGAAACATAATCTATAGAATATTTTATCTTCTTTAACTCAGTATAAGCATTTTGAAATAATGTATATGGTGGTTTGCATAAATCATTTACTTTTAATGTTCAGTCATATTCTGTGTATGGAAATATTAATTTATTTATCTATTCGCCAAATAAAGTACATAAGTTATTTCAAGTTTTTTCTTATAAATAAAGCTGCTGTTAACATTTAGAGATAATTATTTGTGTTGGAATGGCTACAACATATACAAGGTATTTTTTTGACATTTTAGGAATTGCGAAATGGTTTTAAATGGGTTATAACATTTTACATTGCCATTATCAAGTTTTGAATTTCATTTCCTGCGTCATCTAGTCAGTATTTGGTACAGTTTGCTATTACTCTTTTTAGTTGGTATACACTGGTGTCTTTTTGTGGATTTAATGTGCGTTTCCCTAATAACTAATGATACTGAAATTTTTTATTTGTTTATTTAACATCTGTGAATCTTTTTTGGTGACGTGTTTATTCAAAAATTTTGACCATTTTTATTATTCCCTTTGTTTCATTCTTATTGACTTTTGAGAGTACATTATATATTCTGAATACAAGTCCTTAATTAGATATGGTTTGCAATTATATTCTCCTAGTTTGTGGCTTATCTGTTCATTCTCTTGACAGAAGTTTTCACTTTTAATGAATTCAAATTATATTTTTTCTATATTAATAATAATTGTGATGTTATAGTTAAGATTATGACTAACCTAAGGTAATAATAATTTTCCTCCTACAATTTTTATAGGTTTTACAGTTTTAATTTTCAATGTTAGGTGTATGATCAATTTTGAGTTAATTTTTGTATATGGTGAAAAATACATATTTAAGTTTGTTGGCACTTGTATATCCAGTTATTCCAACACCATTGATTAAAATACTATTTCTCACTTAGTTGCCTTTGCAATTTTATCAAAAATTAATAGTTCATACGTGTATGAGTGTGACTCTGGACCCTTTATCCTCCGCAGATCTATTTGCCTATGCGGATATCAACAACCTAGTATCTTGATTACCATATTGTTAGTCCTCTGACTTTGATCTTCCTCTTCTTGAAAAAAAATCTGTTCTTGGTTCTGGAATTTTCTTGTTTTGCATACCAATAAATACATTTGAACTTTTTTTCCTGGGATGTAGGTATGTTTATATACACTCTATACAAAGCTAATCAAGTTTTACTCTGGACAACAGATCTATAAGCTAAACTTCAAGAAATTCTGTCAGCATAGGTCACAATGATTGTGGTTCAAATGGATTGGGAACAGTGACTGAAAATCTGCTAAAATTAATCTTTCCCTCCGTTTATTTGAGAAGGCCACAAGATTTCATTTGATTTTAAAACAAATACAATGTGATTTTTTTGCATATTCAAGTTTACAAAATAAAACTTATAACTGCTATGTTTTCATTTTTCCCAAATAACCAAAAATACAAAAAACTATTACTTTTGAAATATTCATAGTTCTTTTTCATAACTTTCTGCTGCACACTTTCTGCAGAAGTCATTAAACAGGATTGTGCATCAGTATATATGTTAGCTAAATAATATTTTATTAGTATTTGTATTTATATGACATATTGAAAACTAATTTAAAATAATTCATGTATAAATACCATAATGAAATTTAGTCATTTTAAAATTCATCTGTTACTTTCCAAACAAAAACAAAATGTAAATCAACTCTTCATCTTCTGGACTATAAATATGTGACTGAAACATTGAGACATTTTATTAACCTCCATTAATTTAGTAGGTCTCTTCTTTGAAAATGAATAAAAATGCAATCCTGTGGCAGTTAGCATTAAAAGAGTTGTTGAAAGGGTGTACATATGCATGTGTAATTACACATACAAATTAGAGTGCTATTATTACTTTGAGAGACTACTGAGAAAATAAATAGAGCCTGTCATCTACTTAAAAATTTTCTATTGTTCTTAACTGCAGAGTGTATTAGGCATTTACCAAGACTCACTAATTTTAGAGCTAAATTGAAAATTTTTCAATTTGTTATATAGTTTGAAAGTTTATAGAAATGAATTATTCCCTGTTTAATCAAACCGAAAAAGCACAAGATTCTTTTGAGTATAGTATGAGAAACCATGCTTTAATTAATGCCTGTGTGACATTTTAGTAAAAGTACCTTATTAAAATCCTTATAAAAAATAACATATATAAACATAAGCACACAAACACAAATGCAATATGAACTATACAGTTTGATAGACTTTTTCCAGTGACATTTTTAAGTTTATAGTAATGTTAAGTACATTTTTACAATTCATGTATGACATTTCTCAAATTAAATTGTTATAAATCTCAAAACTTAATCCATTAAGATTTTTAAAGTTTACAAGAACATATGATAGGATCTTAAGGCTTTATATGTTTGCTACAATTAGTTCTAACTGCATATTCCCTGATATATGTGAATAACATTCTTCTTTAAGTTGATACAGTCGGAACTTTGGTTTACACATTTTTCAGTATCTCTAAACACTAGCGGTTTGTTTATTTTGTTTTCTCTGCTTTAGTCATGAGCAGACTATTGACTTTGAATGTTCATCAAATAAAAGTGGGGCCATATTACTTATTGTCTTACCTTCACAATTTTGCTCAGCCTGTACATCCCGTGCCTTGGGAGGCTGAGGTGAGTGGATCACCTGAGCCCGCGGGTTCGAGACCCGCCTGGGCAACTTGGTGAGACCTCATCTCTACAATAAATCAAAAAATCAGTCGGGCGTGGTAGCGCACGCCTGTAGTTCCAGCTACTTGGAAGGCTGAGGCGGAAGGACCGCCGGAGCCCACCGGGTCGAGGCTGCGGTGGCTGGGAGTGGCCACTGCACTCCAGTCTGGGCAACGGAGTGAGACTCCAACTCAAAAAAAAAAAAAAAAAATTGCAATTAAAATTGTCAGTTGATAGATGATAGACAGACAGATAGATAGACAGATAGATCGAAAGATAGATAGATAGATATAGATAAGTAGATAGACAGATATGGCATCAGGGTATCACACTGTCACCCAGCTCACTACAGCTTCCACCTCCTGGGCTTAGGCAAGCCTTCCTCCTCAGCCTCCTGAATAGCTGGGACTACAAATGTGCACCACAATGCACAGCCAATTTTTTGTAAAGACAAGGTCTCATTATATTGCCCAAGCTGGACTCGAAGTCCTGGGCTCCAGTGACCTTCCTGCCTTGGCTTCCCAAAGTGCGGGGTTACAGATGTAAGCCACCGTGCCTGGCCTATATTCTTTCCAAAAAATAGAAATACTGGATCTCAGCCATACAAAGAAATACTTTTGAATGATTAGTCTTAGTATTTATTAAAAACAGGATCAGTGTTCCTAGTAAAAATATGTGTTGATGGTAAGAATATAAATTTTTCAGCCAAATTATTGATTATTTTAAGAATGCAAAAAGATAGGAATGATTACACAAGACAATTGTTGCAAACTACAGCACTACCACGGACAACACCAAGGTGTGATTAACCTACATATTTCAGATTTATACCTATGTCTGCCTCTAACACTGTATTATTTGTGCTTTGCTAAAAAAATAAACTTTTCCAAAATTGAATTATTTTTGTAAAGTGAGCATATTTTATCACGCATTTTATAATTAGTACATTTTAAGTTGTTAATTTCTTGACTTGACAATTCCCTGTAGAAATAAAATTTTTAATAAGAAACACTGTCTCTATAGGTGCTGGTGAACAAACATAAAATTTGGGGTAATAAAGGATATTCCCAATCTTATTTTCCCTTATTAAAATGCAAAAAAACTCAAGTCCAGTGTTTCAATGTTTTATTTTGGTGTCGGCTCAGACTACTATTCTTTTACATATATTATGCAAGACAAAACTTACTGAACATTTTGGGGGTTTTAGAGTGACATTTTTTAGTGATTCCCCAAATTTAAATGTTGCAAAATTACAGGATTTTCTATTTTATTTTATTTCAGAATAATATACAAATATATGAAAATAAGACTCTCATTAGACATTTCTAATTCAGATTGAGATCATCTGAGTCCCAATTCTAGAATTTCAAAGTAAACTCCAATTTTAGAGTTCTTCTCCCATTTAATTATTTAGTTACTAAATTGAGGAAACTTAATTTTACTTTTTACCTTGATTTTGTTATTGTACTTTGCTTTACAAGTTTTATTTTAAATAACTTCAATTTGATTTTTTTTAAAAGTAAAGCTGAAATTTTGGAGATTCATTTATTAAATAATTTGATTAAGTATTTCTGAGGCCTACTTTTAACAATGTGACAAACTTTAGAAATCTCATTAACATAAAACAGTGTAATAACAGTAGAAAACTTGGCCTAATTTATCAAGTAATCTTTTAGATGATCAAAAATTTCTGAAAGCAAATTAATGAAGGATATGAAAAAGATAAATTGTATACTAGTACACAGAATATTTTTTTTTAAATAATGTCAGTTTTTAAAAAAATGTTAGCTGAGTATTTAAACTCTGGAAACAAAAGTATTTTTGAATTTATTAAAAACTTTTAACTTTTTTAAACTTTTTAAGCTCAAGATATATTTCTTTCACTTGTTTTCTTGCTGCCAAGATTATAGTTCAAAGAATGTTTAAAGCCCCAAACAACATGAGTATTATTGTTTTGTTCAGTCAATATTAGGATAATTTTATTTATTTATTTTCTGCCCAAAGAACTGCTTTCATACTGTGGTGCAAGTCTGAGGTTAAGACATTCTCTCAGTACTTGTTTATCTAAAAATGCCTTTGCTTTGTCTTCAATTTTAGAGGATATTTTCACTGTATATAAAATGGAAGTTTGGTAATTACCACTTAAAATATATCAATCCATTATCTTCTAACTTCTTTCATTTATATGAGAAGCCTGCTGTTTTTACTATTTTTGACCACTTAAAGATAATGAGACATTTTTCTCTCTCTGGCTTTAGTGTATTTCTCTTTGTTGTTGGCTCCTGTTCATGCAAATATAATGTGCTTATGCGTGGCTTTCACAGACTTTGTGGACTTCATTGAAAATGTGCCTTGACGCCTTTTACCAGTTTAGGGAAATTCTCAACCGTTATCCCTTCAAATATTGTTTCTGCATTGTTTCTCTCTTCTCTTCCTCTATTATTACATTTTTCTAGTATGTCACACATGTATTCTACATTTCTTTTATTTTCAATTTTTTTTTTTCCTGCAGTTTCATTGGACTATTTCTATGGACTTGTTTTCTTTTTTTAAAAACAGGATTTATTGACAGAACAGAAAAGCTCCCACAGTGGGAGGGGTCCCGAAGGGGTTGCCTGACTTGTTTTCTATTAAAAATTCATGGATCAGTTTTCTGAGAACAACGTTTTAATTAAATTTTGGATTCTAGGTGTACATCTGCAGTTTTGTTTCATGAGTCTATTGCATGTTGATGAGGTTTGGGCTTCTGTTGAATTCGTCATCCACATGGTGACCATGACACGCAATAGGTAGTCTTTTGGCATTACTCTCCTCCTTCTGTACTTTAAAAATCCCCAGTGTCTGTTGTTCCCATCTTTATGCCTGTGTGAACTCAGTACTTAGCTCCCACTTATAAGGGAGAACATATAGCATTCATTTTCTGCTGCTGAGTTAATTTGCTTAAAATAATGGCCTTCAGCTGCATAAGCATTGCTGCAAAGCACATGATTTTATTCTTTTTTTGTGGCTGTGTAGTATTCTATGATATAGATGTGCCACATTTTCCTTACCCAATCCACCATTTATCGTGGACAACTTGTATTTCACTTTGTGTAATATTGACACTTTCGTAGTGTCATTAAGCCTAAAGCATTATGTATACAACAACCAATCCCAAGTGTATTCATTTGTTTTAGGTTTCTTAATGTGCTAAACACATTGCTTTTACAATAATATGTTCCATCAAAACTGATTTGCTATTTGAAGTGTCTGATAGCATTAAAATAATTGAACTATTTGTGAAGATTTCTCTATTAGTGGAGTCAAAACATTATCTGATATCATTGTGTATTTGTACATCTATGCAAGGATATCAGGAAGCAGTCATGAGGGAAATTAACTCAGAAGAACAATCTTTGATTTAAATTATAAAAGTCATCTGTCTGCTTTCAGCTTCAAACGACAGAATCAGAGATCAAAAGACTTGGAAAGGTGGGATGGGGAATGGAGTCAGGTTGGTTAATGGGAACAGATAATCAGTGAGATAGAATAAATGAATTATAGTATTTGATAACAAAAGATGGTGACTATAATTATTAACAATCTATGGCATATTTTAAAAGATAGAAGAAGCCGGGCTCGGTGGCTCAGCCTGTAATCCCGCGCCTTTGGGAGGCTGAGGTGAGTGGATTGCCTGAGCCCGCGGGTTCGAGACCCGCCTGGGCAAGCAAGACCTCATCTCTACAATAAATCAAAAAATTAGCCGG
>CAUYQG010196037.1:0-65692 GCA_963574415.1 Tarsius wallacei
CCTGTAGTTCCAGCTACTCAGAAGGCTGAGGCGGAAGGATCGCCGGAGCCCAGCAGGTCGAGGCTGTGGTGGCCGGGAGCGGCCACTGCACTCCAGTCTGGGCGACAGAGTGAGACTCCAACTCAAAAAAAAAAAAAAAAAGAAAAGAAAAGGAAGAAAACAAAAATATTTTGTCAGTGTGTATACAAACACGTTCATGTCAAAGTAAGAAAGAAATCCTTATAATGATTGTAGTCTTTATTTATGCAGCTGCTGACATGGTTGTAGATGTTATTTCTAGATATCCTCATCCACTACCCATTTCATATTTATTTTGTCCTCAGCAAGCATCTCAGCTGTTCTAGATTCTTTACCTGATGGATTGACCCAAATCTTTATTACAGAAAGAGATAAGCCACTAGCAATCATCGCTGAATTGTGTTGAGGTATGGTAGTTTTTCATTGACTTTAGTCATATAACATGAGACATAAGAGATGCCTACAGGATTTCTTGTATTCCAGACCTACTCCTAATTACCCCCACTATGTAGCAGCAAACCAATGTCCCCTTGGCAGTCACAATACATTGCCCCTGCCAGTAAAATAACCCCCATCACTGCTTGTTGATTTAAAGTTATGAGGAGCTGGAAATGGCCTGGTGCAAGTAGCAACTTCTAGTTTAGTGGAATCATTGTTATGTTCCCTGGTGAAAGATTCCTTCCTTTGGATCTAAGGCCTCCATATCTGCAGAGCTGTTCATGGGATGGATAGCAGAACTTTTGCTAGTGGATTTCTAGAGATAATAGTGATGGGAGGGCCTTCCATTTTTATCTCTCGAATCAGGCCCTGGCAAATGCTGAGTATGAGAGGAATAGCACCATATTTTGGATACTGATTTAGACTAGATACTGCATCCTAAAGAACACTGCACTAGCTGTGCAAGACATTGCCACCTAGTTGGTGCCATAATTGAGTCTTCAAAAGGTCATTCCACCATTCTACCAAGTGTCTGCTTCGGTATGATAAAGAACATGTAAAAACTAGTGAATTCCATGAGCGTTGGCCTATTACTGAATTTCATTAGCTATGGAGTGAGTTTACTGGTCAGAAAAAATGGCGTAGAGAATACTTTGACAGTGGTTACGGCATTCCTTATGTCTGTAGATTTCAAATGGGTTACTGTGCTGGTTGGAGTGATTGATTCCAACTACCAAAAGAAAATTGGGCTGCTAATACACAATGGGTAATGAGAAGTAGGTCTGTAATATAAGAGATTCTGCAGGGCATCTCTTAGTACCCCCATTCCGGTGATTAAATTCAATGGAAAACTACAATTAGTCAAGATTGAATGACCATCACTCTTCAGTAATGATGGTTTGGGTCACCCTACCAGAAAAAAAACCAAAATCATAGAGGTGCTTTATAGTCAAGGAAGGCATATCCATATCCAGACCATCTATTCCATACAAACAAAGCAGTCCAATATAGTCAAACTGCCATCAGGTAGCTAGCTGTTCACCTCGGGGAATGGTGCCGTATCAGGGACTCAGTGTTGGTATGTGCTTCTGGCAGAGGCCAGGTCAGCGTTGGTGACTGGAAGTCCACATTGCTGAGTTCCTATATAATCTTTATCTCATAAATCACTATAAATACTTTGTTCAGGAGACCATTGAACAGTGACAGGAGTGGCTGGAGAGAGAGGGTAATTCATAATCCACTGAATGGGCCTTTTTTTTTTCCGTTTGATTTTAAAAGTTCTCCTCTGCTGATATGAGACACAAATAACTCCATGTTTTGTACCCATTCAGAAAGCTCTATCCACATTGTCTCTTCCTCAGACCTTCCTGTCACTGATTTTTAAATTATGTTTCTTTCTAGACCATGACCATCCAGTGAAACCACTAACCACAGCTCATTAATTGATATAGATTCATCCCTCCATCTTTTTCTCTATCCAGACCAGATGAACCACTAGGAAATTCTACCCACTGGGAAAATTATCCTTCATCACTGTTCTTCATGTCTGTCCCAGAAAGTGATTGCAGTGCTATAGCTGTGCACTTTTAGGTGGAGCCTGCATATCATAGAGAGCCACTTATAAACTAAACCCGAGATTTTTCTTCCCTTATTAACTAGGTTGTATGGGAATTCATATGAGCCCACAGGCATGGGCTAAGAGAAAGAAGAAATTCTACCTTTCTACCTGTGGACAACAGTTTTAGTCCACACTCATGGTTTCTAGCCTTCCTGTGAGCATCCATTCCTAACTTTGAATTTTAGATTCACATAGCCAACCCCCAGAATGTGTAAGCTAACTACTTGAGATGATAGATAAATAGATAATAGATAATAGATAGATGATAGACACATAGTAGATACATAATATATAGATGATAGATGATAGGTGGTAGATAGATGATAGCTAGTAGATAGGTAATAGATAAATGATAAAGAGACATAGACATAGACATCTATCTATGTATTATTTACCTCTATATCCGCTTGTTTCTGCTTTCCATATTGAACCCAAGATTTCCACCACTTGGTATATACGTATACTTCCTCGTAGTCATTCAGTTAACACTAGCCTAGGTAATGCTGTGAAGGAATTTTGCATAAGTAATTAAAGTCCCAAATCAGTTGATTTTTAAGAATAGGAAATTATACTGCATGTGTTCGACCTAATTAAGAGAGTCCTTAAAAGAGAGTGGGCTTACTGTTAAAAGAGATTCAAAGTCTGAGAAGGGTTTTGCTAAGGGGTTCATCACTGCTGGTCTGAAGTTTGAGTGGGCCACTTGGGAAATACCTCAGTGCATCTCTAGGAGCTGAGAGCAATGCCTGACTGGCAGCCAACAGGGAAACAGAGACCTCAATCATACAGCCACAAGGAAATAAACTCTGCTTACAACCTGAGAGAGTTGAGTTGTGGGCAAAGGCCCTGGCAGAGTGTCTGGATGAAAATTCAGTCCAACTGGCATCATGCATGTCAAACACAGAGCAGAGAACCCCCTGGGCTACACTAGGACTTCTGACCCACAGAACTGTGAGATGATCAATGGGTGTTGTTTTAAACTGCTTACTTTGTAGTAATTTGTTATGCAGCAGTGCAAAACTAATACAGAGCCACTCCCTTAACTAGCCAAAACTTCACTTCTGCAAGATTAATTCACAACATCTTTACCTTAGACTTTCCAATTAATCTCTAGAATCTTGTTTTTTCTTCCAAAGAAGATGTTCTTAGCAGCATTAGACTGGAGTAGGTTGGCCGCCACGATTATGACCTGGATCTCCCAAATTTTCCAGAGGTAACTTGAAGTTTAAAAAGGTAAATCTCCCTCTATCATACCTCAGCTTGCCCACATGTGTCCCTGGCTTGGTCATCTGTGTGGCAGATCCTAGTTTCATGATTCACAGATCCCAACAACTACAGTTATAAAGAACCTAAATTTGGCAATTCCTTCAACAGTAACTATCAGAAAATATTAGGAACATTTTGCAGTAATTTTTCTGTTTTAAAACTTTTGAATTGAAACTTTCAAATTTCATTTGACAATAATTTAGCCAAAATAAACTTACCAAGAGTATTAAAATTCAGCTAATTTGTAATAATACAGTCATCATTTATATTGTGACTACTTGAAATGCTGTTATTCTAACGAGCAGCCAATAACATTCCTTTCAGAGAAAATGTACTTGGACAGATACAGAACCACTGACTCCTTGACAGTGTTGAAAGTATACAGGAATAATTTATCTGAGGCCCGTAATGAACCATGAATTGACCATCAGCAACTCCATGAGTACCAATATGGGGGGGAAGCAGACAAAGTATACAAATGTAACCTTATAGGTATGTTTGAAGGAAAAACAATAAGTCCCCTATATACAAATGAGTTATGTTCTAAGAGTGCGTTCATAAGTGCAATTTGTTTGATAAGTCCAACAAAGTTAGCCTGGGTACCCAGCTAACACAATCAGCTATGTACTGAATTACTATAATAGGTTTATAATTGTTTTTGCACAAATAATATATAAAAACAAACACAAAAGATAAAGAAAACATTTTTTTTTTTTTGAGTTGGAGTCTCACTCTGTCACCACAGCCTCGACCTGCTGGGCTCCGGCGATCCTTCCGCCTCAGCCTTCTGAGTAGCCGGAATTACAGGCATGCGCTATCACGCCCGGCTGATTTTTTGATTTATTGTAGAGATGAGGTCTCGCCAAGTTGCCCAGGTGGGTCTCGAACCCGCGGGCTCAGGCAATCCGCTTACCTCAGCCTCCCAAAGCGTGGGATTACAGGCTGAGCCACCAAGCCCAGCAAGAAAACATTTTTAATCTTATAGTACAGTACCTTGAAAAGCACAGTACATCACTGCTGCTTTTAAGTTTGCTTCTGGACATCCTGGGCTTGAAATAAAGATACTGCAGTACTGTAATCTATACAGTACTATACAGTAAAGTACTCAAAAGCACAGCTACTTGTAGAGGATGCATGCACATGACAATGTATGCCAGACACATGAACTAACTTAGGTGACTGAATATGTGAAGGTGCATTTGCATCTTTGAAAGTTTGCAACTTGAAGGTTCGTATGTAGGGGGCTTACTGCAAAATCATTTTTGGTGATTACTGAAATTGTAATCAATATTCCATTGTAGGCTCTATGGCTGAATAAAATTCAAGATCTTGAAAGTTTTTCGCAGAATATTATGGTGACCAAAATTTGAAAAATAAGAGCTTAAAACTTGGTATCACTACGTATTATTTCTAATGGGGAAAAAAGTGTTGAGAATGGCTTTTTGGATTCTCTTACAAAAAGGCTTCTAAACAAATTCTGGATATGTAAGTTATATAAAATAGTAAGAACTATATTGAAACATGATACTTTTATACTAGTGTTTGTAAAACTATGTTCTTGTGGGCCATGAGTGTAACATCGAGATCTGAAAGGCTAGGGCTAAGTCGGTAAGGAGTATCAAGAACTAAGGTAAAATTGCAAAGATTTGAATTAAACATATATGTTAAATTTAATTCTTAAAAATATTAACAGCAACTGGAGCCCTGTTCTAGGTAATCTACATATTGCTGAGTTTGTGATTCAGGAATTTGATAAACGATAGTTGAACGTGAACAAAAGTATCTTTGCCTCCTTTATGCTTTTGGATTTTCTGAGTGTTCTTGAATCTAGGGACAGATCACTAAGTCTGAACTATTAACCATTAATTAGCAATTGGCTAAAAACAATAAATGGTTATTATCTATTAACCATTCTGAATTCACAATGTTCAATCTCTGCTGCAGTGTTCTCCTTACTTACTAGGTTCTCTTTCCTACAGTCCCCAAGCTTCCTCTCCACTTCTGTCATATTCTTGTATTCTCATTCCTTCATTTGGTGATCTGAACCACCAGGGTCACTCCTGGACAGCATTTCTAAAACAAATGCAGGACTCTTCACTGCAGACATTCTATAACATCTGGCCTCTTCCTCCATCTTTCTTCTCCTCATGGTACCTAGTAAAAGAAAGTAACAGATCTTCTAGTCCTTTCCTCATGCAGGTTTATTTCTCTGGCCTGAAACTAAATTGGTCTCTTCATTTGGGCAGCAAAGATGGGGCTAGAAAGGGAACTGCCTTAGAACAATTACACTTTATTCTTTTTTGACAATCCCTCATGATAGTTTAAAGTTCACGGGCATTCTGTTTTTAGTCCTCCCCTCCATTCCCACTCCATGAAAACTATCAAATATGGTCTTTAAAAATGTTGGGTCTGTTTCATGACAAAAAGACAAACATCAAAATTTGAACCCTTAAATTATGTTCTACCTGATAGCTGTAGTGACCTTTGATCACTAGGCCTGGGAAGAATTTGAACCAAAATTAAGAAAACAACAAAAACAACAACAACAACTATACATACATATATTTATATATATATACATATATACATATATACACACACATATACACATATATATTATTTATATATATGTGTATATGTGTGTGTATATCCATATAACCATGTAACCATGCAATGCAATTTCTATAGCTTAGTCAAGTAGTGTCCCTTGCATGCAGTCCAATAGTCTCTCAAATGGTAATCTGTGCCAGATGTTTCTGAGGGAGTAAAACATATAATGTACCTAATTTTGCAAAACCACACAATAGGTAGACATTTCTTTCTCACCCAGCTGGCGATCAGTTTATGCCCTGAAGCTTAGAGATTTATAACCCTTGTAATTTTATCCTAAACAGAGTAATTGCAGATGCTCTTCCATTGCTATTATTTTAATTAGTGATGAAGACTTTGCCAAGATGTTGATTCTCAAGATAATGAATTTCATCTGGAAAAGATCTAGTAGGTAGCTGTGACATTTTAAAATAGCTAGTGTCCTCAGAAATCGTGTTATTTATTTTTTAATTTATGTAAAGTTTTACCCCCAGTTTATTTTAAAATTATTTAAGGAATGTAATGACACAAGTAATTGTCTTCCGACAAAATAAATCGAAGTCCAACAAAAGAAATACACACATTTTTATTTCAGAGGTAAATGTTTTCTAACATATAGGGAGTTATTGATTTTTAACAGACAATTTTCACAAAATAATGTGTATAAAATTATAAAGGAACTTTCTTGAAGTTTTAATGTTAAAGAAAACTAAAGTATAATTTATTGTGAGTTTTTTTTCTCTCAGCAGAATTTTAATCTTAATTGAGCATATTTTCTTTTGTCATTGGATAGTCCATCAGGAATTAAAAATAAATGCATAGGTAGAATTGGGCTTTAAGAAATTTTCTTATAAGAAAAAGTCTTTCATCAAAGACCATGATCTTATTTTTGTAAAATTTTTTCAAAAATACCTTTGGTTTAAGTGAGTTGAAATCTCAAGTATTAGTCAAATTAGTCTCATTTTGTTTGTAGGTGTGGCTTTTAATCAGCATGAGTTTCCTTTGATTTTAATGTTTTCCTTCTGTGGAAAATGCAGGCATTCCCTCATCATCTTCTGTTTGTCTTGGCCATAAATAGGTGTGGTAGGGTATAGAATAATCATCGAAACAAGTGCTGATCTTGTTCCCCCAATTCATATGATGAACCCAACATTAAAGCTAACTGGCTATGAAAACTAACAAAGTGAAACTTGCAGTAGATAGCCGGTGTCACTCTGCTGTTGCGACTTTTCTACTGCTGAGCTCTTCACTTTGTCTTTCAGGAAAAAGGAGTCTATGTTTCACCAGCCTATCTAGTAAACGAAAATTGATATAAATAGGAAGAAAAAGAAACAAAATGCCAAAAAATAATTTGTAACTAATTTTTCAGAAGAAATCTAACTTTTGAATATGATTATCAGGCTTAAATTGGAAATGATCATCTAGCTTCTATTTTGAATGTTATATCGTTCATTCACAGGTAGCACAAAAGTTGAAAATAAGGAGATTACATTTAAAATATTGCATTATCTAACAAACTGAAACAGAGAATTTGGTTACAGTCTATTTTCCTGTAGGAAAAACTCTGGAAAGAGACTAAGGCTGTACTTATACTGGTATGTGCTTGCCTAGGCCAGACTTACTTTTAGGAAGCTATGCTTAGACTAAAAACCATATAAAATTTTTGATTTTTTAAATCAAAAATATAAGAAGGAATGGGCTCATTATCCACCTTAACTTTTGATTTATAGTATCAACACTGAATTTATTAAAGCAAAATAAATAGCAATTTGGTAAAGTCTTATTAATTTGAAATTTTCTCATTTTTTTGGCAATGTGGATAGTTTTGGAGAAAAAAATTCAATACTCAAAACCTGCTTTAATGATCAAGAAAAATAAAAATACTGGGGAAAAATATTCAAGTGCATATTTCAATATTTCATTAAATAGAACCTTAATGAATAAAATAAAAATTGACCATTTAAACTTTTTACTAATAATCTTTCTTGATGGTTTACATCAGTCATTTTCTCTTTATAGTCACTGTGTTAAGCATATGGGGCAGATTTTATTATCCTCATTAATGGAGGGTGATAGTAACATACAGTTATACACAAAAGACTATTATTCTCATTATATCTCACTACAGTCCTAATATTAATTGTGTTTAAATAAATGATGACTTTTCTGTAATCCGTGAAAAAAAGATTGAAGGTGAAAATCTAATTAATGACATACAAAACTAGGTAGAGAGATGTTTGATTTACTGAAAATCAAAGTGAACAATTTCCAGCCTTTAAAAAATGTAATAAATATAATTTATCACATTAACAGTAAAAGGAGAAAAGGATCAAATAATCTCAATAGATACTGAAAAAGCCTTCATGAAATTCAAAAATTATTTATGACAACTTTCAGCAAACTAGAAATAAGAAAGAACTTGTTTAATACAATGAAAGATAGCTTTAAAAGCTGTCATTCTTTGAAAATATTAAAATACATAGAACATTCAAAGTACACTAGAGGTAAAATGCAAAGATTAGTAGGTGAATTTGTGAGAGTCACTGGATATAAAGTAAACAAATATTAGTTGCAGTCTATATATTAGCCACAAATAACTAGAAAATAAATTCTTCAAATGGATACTATTTATAATAGAATAACTAAGCAAACATCAAATTTCTACAAATCTCTAACAAAAGATATTCACATTTTTTCCAGAGAAAACTAGACAACCTTTCTGAGAAAAATCAAGTAATTTCTAAATAAATAGAATGATCTACCAAGTTTATAAATTGGATATTCAGTATTTTTAAGATCTGAATTCTTCTCAAGTTGATTTATATGTGTAATGAAATTCTAATTAAAACCTCAAGCAGAATTTTTGGAAACTGATGCATTCATTCTAAAATGTATAAAGAATGCTAGAATCAAGTGTAGTGAAGACAAACTTGAAGAGGGCAATGTTGAGGACTTATACTGCTAGATACCTAGACTTACTATAACTACAGTATAAGAAAGTATAATACTAGAACAAAGACTAATAAGTCAGAATAGAGATTTCAGAAACAGACCCAGAATTTAAACATGGCCTCTTGATTTTCAGAAAGATGCCACTAAACTACAGTATAAAATGATGTCCTTGATAACATATGGTGCTGAGTCAATAAATGGTATATGATTAATCAGATATTTAAATAATTTTTTAAAAAATAGCCTGACCTTCTATTTCTCAATTACACAAAAATCAATTCTGCCTGTTTATAGATGTACATGTCCAATTTATGTAATGCTTTTAGATTAAAACATATGAGAATATCTGATTTATTTTGCAATTGCCAGAGATGTTTAAACAAGACACAAGACTAGTCATGAAAGAAATACATAGTTTATAAACTGTACCCCCCTAAAATTAAGATGTTCCATTCCTCAAAAGACACCATAGAAGAATAAAAGACAAGTCACACCTTAGAGAAAATACTTATGCTACATATGGCCAATGAAGTACTCTTATTCGTGATAAATAAAGAATCTCACTTAACAAAACAATAAAGACAGCAACCCAATTAAGAGAAAGTAACAAAACACCTGAAAAACACTTCACATAGGGGCTAAACAAATAACTAATAAGCATATGAAAAGCTGCTCAATATAATAATCAAGGAAATGCAAATTAAAAATATGATATGTCTCTACACACTTATCTACATGGCAAAAATGTAAAAGAGTAGTTAAGAAAGTAAAGAAAAAAAAAAATTCTCAGACATCTCAGATGAGAAGGTAAATTGGTTAGCCATTTTTAAAACATTGGCACTATCAATTAGAGATGAACAAATACATATGTGATCCTACCTCTAGATGTCAGAAATTAGTGTACATATGCACTAAAATATGTTAAGATTTTATACAAAATCACTAGCAGCTTTATTCATAATAGCTTCCAAATTAATTTATCTTCAGTAGAGTACATAAATTGTAATTTCTTCACACAATGGAATAATATATAGCAATGATAATAAATTGTTGCCCCATGAAAAATATGGATGAATCTAACAGAATTAATATTAAGCAAAATATGCCAAACTCTAGAGAATATATACTATGGTATTATTATTTTATGACTATTAAAAAAGTGTGTGTTTGGGAGTATGGTTTATTGTAAACTGGGAATAAAGATGAGAGAGTTCTAAAAACATACCTCTAAAAGACCTATAAAAATGTTATAATTAGTGACTTATCGAGTAAATGAATAAATTTGTTTTAAAGTAGGAACAGTTTAATCTATGTATTACCATTAATAAACAGAAATTTAGGTGATTATGGCTTAGTTTATATCAGCAATCCTCAACCTTTTGGACATCCAGGGACTGGTTTCATGGAAGACAATTTTACCACAGACTGAGAAGGGGATAATTTTGGGAAGATTCAAGCATATAACATTTATTATATACTTTATTTCTATTATTATTACATTGTAATGTATAATGAACTAATTATACAACTCACCATAGAAAAAGAGGCGTAGATAGAAGTGGTAAGTAAAATAATATGTGGGCCTCACACTGACTAAAATAAGGGTCAGATTCTGACTTAAAGCCTGCCACTAGATGCAGCTGTATGACTGAAATACATCAACTCACTTATCACTCATTGATAGGGCTTTAATATGAATCTGCAAGCAATTGATTTATTATGGTCTCTGTGCAAACCTCACTGCTATTATTAATCTGTATTTGCAGCCACTCCCCAGCACTAGCATCACCACCTCAGTTCCACCTCAAATCATCAGGCATTAGATTCTCGTAAGGAGCATGCAACCTAGATCCCTCACATGCATAGTTCACCATGGGTTTGTATTCCTCTGAGAATCTAATGCCACCACTGACCTGACAGAAGACAGAGCTCACATGGTAATGTGAGTGATGGGGAGTGGCTGTAAACACAGATGAAAGTTTGCTTGCTTGCTCCCCATTTACCTCCTGTCTTGTGGCCCTTTTCCTAACTGGCCACAGACCAATACCTTGGCTTGTGGCCTGGGTGTTGGGGACCTCTGATGTATTGCATGTTAGGGTTGATTTCTCAGTGGTTGTTGACATGCTACAAGTCACTTCAGATATTTTTAGAAAGTAAATTTATATGCAAAATAAAGGAAGAAATGATTGCATAGTTTAAAAATTTATATATTAATATACTTGCTCTAAAAATGCTGTAATGCTCGATCTAGTACCTAAATCAATACCCGGTCTAACATTAGTTTCATATTGCTCCTGTAATAGGTCACTACGGCTTTAGAAGTTTAAAGCAACAGAAAATTATCTTACAGCTCTGTAGGTTAGCGATCTGACAGGGGTTTTGATGGGTTAACTTGTATACCTAATCCCGAATTGTACCACATACCTTTAAAATAAAAAAATAGAAAAAATAAATGAAACCTAAGGGTCAAGTTAGAGCCCCACAAGAAAAGAAAAATCAAGTTGTTGGCAGGGCTGTGTTCTGAGTGATCAAGTTGTTGGCTGGTTCGTTCAGATTGTTAGCAGAAATCAATTGCTTTTGGTTGTTGGAACTAGGTCTCTGTTTTCTTGCTAGATGTTGGTTAAGGGCCATTTCCAGCTTCTAGAGGCCACCTACATTCATTGTCCTCCCACTTCCATCTTTAAAGCTAGTTCTTGGGAAAAGAGAGATGACACATGTTCCACTCACAGTTTGAATTTCTCCTGCTTCTTGCTTCACATCTCTCTGAACTTCAACTAGAAAAAAGCATTCACTTTTAAGAACTCATGTAATAATTTAGGCCCGCCCAGATAATCCAGAGTAATCTCTTTATCTCAAAATCTGCAGCCTTGGTCACATCTGCAAGATCCACTTTGTCATGAACAGTGGCATATTCACAAATTCTAGAGATTAGCACTTCAACACTTATCCATGAGGACTACCAAGGACATAACTTCTGAAAAGTGAGCTCGATTCCAGGTGCCTGAAAGAATGAATGGCCTACCTAAACTTCAGATAGCATCCATAAATACTGTTATTCAAAATCAAGAGTTTCTCAATGTGGGTGAGTCCCAATTTCAGCACCCGATTGCCTGCAAATGTGTTTCCATATGAGGAGGGTTGTTCTCAGGTCAGTCATTATTCTGGAATCAAGGAAAGTTTTTTTCCTTTCTGGAGAGGTGTATCATTTAAGTCCAGAAGGCTTGCTCTTTCTTCCTTTATTTAGTTCTGATATTGGCAGGGGATTAGGGGTAGGGAATGACACTTGTTCTGACCTGGAACAAAGAAAGAATTAATCCTATCAAACGAAGGAGCATTACTTCCCCCATCTGAACAGAAAGCAGTATGCAAAGTGCTGTTTCAGTGTAGACATATAGCATTTCTCCACATTTAAATCATTGAAATATATAAGAAATGTGTGATTTCTTTGTTCAAAAATATTGGGGATAGGGTCCTTTGAATGCTGCTTTTGTATTCTTATTTACTATTTTCACTTTTCTTAAAGTATTTATATCCATCTGCAACTGAGATCCTCTGTAATTTTAAAACATCAACTGTAGTCATTTCATGTGAGACTGTCTTACTATTTTTTCTTGAAATTTTAATCTCCTGAGTTGCAAGAACACAGCTTAGCAAAGTGTTTGAAGGCAGCAAAGCAGGTAGTTTAGATTTCTGTTAGTCTTCCAAGGAAAACCTACAACTAAACTGAAATACAACACAGAGAGATTATACAGTAAAATGCTTTTGCAAACTAGGGCTTAAGGAACTGGAAACCTTATTATTTTTCTCAGTCAAAATGTAAATAGATAAATTTCTATGTTTTTGTGTTGTAAAAATGAATTGTGAAATGTTTCTTCACAGACTGAACACACACATATATAAAATGCCACTCGTGTATAATTCCTTGAAAAGTCCACTCATTTAAAAACCCTTGGCTGAAGAGGATACTTTACAAAATAAAAATTATTAGTATTTAGTCCACCCATTTTCTTTGTACAGGTACCTCTGTGCTCAAGAAGGCATGTTTTTTATGCAGTTCTACATATCTGTTAAACTGTTGAATAGTGCTTACTGAGATACTACTATGTGCCAAGCATAAGGACAAAAAGTTAATATGGCACAAAAAGTTCACAGACGTAGGGAAATTAGTATGAATATATTAACTATAATGAAACATGGTGTTTGCAGTGAGAGAACTATACACTGTACAGTGTTGAAAGCACTGGCTGTGCCTAATCTAGTGACAGCTTTCCAAGAAAGGATGAAAATGCTAATTTTTACACATTTCTCCACATACCAATACATATGCATAAAATGTTTACTATCAATTAAACAGAATATATAAAATATAAATATAAAAAGAATATGTGGATATTTGTATTTATATAAGAATATAAGTGTAAAAGGGAGGGCCCCAAAAAACTCAGAATTATGTTTCTGGAAGGCAAGCCCCTTCTGTATAGTCTTCCCCACAAGGTAAGTGTTCTAGAAATCTATCAGCATCAGTATACCAGTTAGCATTTTTGTAAGAGACTGCATTTGGCTTCAGTGAGTTGGGGAGATTCTTTCAATGTGTTTGCCCATTTTGTGATGTGTGGTTTACATGAACAACCTGTTTTCAGCATTTTTTTTTTACCAAAAACACCATGACCCCCATGCCCCACCCTCCCTGTTCACCCAATCTTGCCCTAGAGACTTTCTTTTGTTTCCCTGGATGAAGGAATTTCTCAGAGGAAAATGTTTTGCTGATGTGGAAGAGGTAAAACAAAAAATGGCATAAGTACTAAAAAGCATCAAAATTGACAAGTACAAAAACTGTTTTGAGCAGTGGAAAAAGCATCTCAATAGGTATATTGCATCAAACAGAGAGTACTTTGAAGTTTAAGCATGTAAGAACAAATACACACTTATTTATAAATAAATTCTGGGATTTTTTTTTTTGCACTACCTCCTGTTATTTGTCATGCATTTAACTTTGCTTACTAATAAAAAACATATTATAATACTCTTATACTTCCCTGCAAGTCTGAAATGCCATATTGATACAGAGATATAAAACATCTCTAACTAAACTTTCCAGGTAGACCAAAAGTTTTCCATTTTATACATGTAATACCACAACTACCCAAATTAGTATCTGGCCAACATCAATAAGAAGGCGGTCATATAATGAACTGCACAGTCTACATCTCACCTCATTCCTTCCATATTATTACATTTTCATGAAATGTTTCATTTTGTGGGGGAAAATTAAGTGGCTTATTCAATATTTTTCAAACATTTTAAATTCTTTGACACACTTCTATTCCCAAACCACAACATGGGAAGGAAGAGGAAATTATGAGAAGGGAAGATGGCATCTTCAGGAAGGCAATGTGACCTCAAGAAAGTCTTAGACAGCTGAGTGTTTCATGCTTGACAAAGATAATGAGGAGAAAGCAAAAGGAAGAAAAAACAGAAAAAAAATTAAACAGGAAGTTGAAGAAAAGCAAAAATGAGAAGAAAAAAATAAGGCATAGTGAGAAACAACCATGAGTTTGGTAACTAGTTATGATGACAGATCTCTACATGCCTTAATTTTTCTACCATGACTAGTTGATAGAACAAATGTTATGCTATTAATATTTCCTAGGGGACATATTGTTGCAGAGCTGTAAACAACTCTTGGTTTGACTTACCTTATTTTAAAGTTTTTTTTTTTTAAAAAATAAGTCCTTTGAAAATTCCTAGGAGATCTAGGTATCTATTCACTTAATCTTTTTAAGAGAGAGCAGTTTCATTGTTAACCATATAGATTTATATATTCTCCAAATAGTATAGCTCTTCATTTATTTCCTCCAGCCTTAATTTCCAATTCTGTTTTTCTCAAATCTCCAATTGTTGCTTTCTTACATGAGATGAATTATATAATATTTATCATTCTGTTTTTTGTCTTTTTCCACTCAGCATCATATTTTGAATGTCACTTGGTGTTGCTATAATGTTTTCCTAGTCCATTTCTTGCTGTCACTGTACAGTCTTTCATGGTAGGTGACCACCACATTTTACTTAGCCATTCTGAAAATGAATGGACATCTGTGTTGCCTGAAAAATTAAACTTCAGCTTGGCAACATGAACTTAATTCTAGACCCCCAAAACAGAAGTTGCAGATGTTAAAAAATGAGCATACCAGCAGCTTCTTTTAATGCAAGACCTACATGGACCACGTTTAATTAAAGAAGAGATGGGGTAGATACATTTGGACTTTGTTTATAATATCATAAGTTCTGACTACTCTTTGCAATTTATTGAGTCCATTTTGAGAGTACTTAAAAAGCTCACAAACATCTCATTATCTTTCAAGGATTTGAAGACATTTTTGAAGCTACTATTGATTGACTTTATTTATTTAGTATGTTCCTGTACCAGAAAAATAAAGGCAATGCTTTCTAGGAGTCTTTCTTCACACAAAAACATAAGTATAGCCCAAATACATCTTGAATGAGAGTCTAAATTGAAACTTTATTGTACATGATTCTAATATATCAACTAAGGGTTGTAGAGCAGGGGTCAGCAAACTTTTCTGTGAAGAGATTGATGGTAAATATTTTAAGCCTTGTGTTTTACCCAGGCTCTGCTGCAGTTTTTAGACTCTGCCACTGAAGAGCAAAACCAACCATAAACAAATGAATATTATAGTGTTCTAATAAAATTTATTTTAAAAAGTAGGCAAGGGCTAGATTTAGTCATCATTTGCTGATTCCTCATCTATAATTATTTTGGAGAATAGATACAACCTAAGATGAGTGCCTGTAGAAAATTGCCTTAGGAGTTTCAAATCCTTTTTATGAGTGAGATACATTGAAAGGTTCGGACAGTGCCCCATTGTGAACAATATCTAGAAGAGAGAGATGTTCATAATCTCGTCTTTTCCAATAAGGGGAATATTAACTGAAAGTAGCAAAAGAGTAAAGGCATTAGTAATGAGTCTATCCATAAGAATATTTTATTGGAATGCAAATTACTTACTGTTTTTCTCATATTTGGCATCTCTGTGACAATAGCCCTAATGTTTTCTGACCTTGTATTCCCAACAAAAAGGCATTGAAGCCGGGCTTGGTGGCTCAGCCTGTAATCCCGCGCCTTGGGAGGCTGAGGTGAATGGATTGCCTGAGCCCGCGGGTTCGAGACCCGCCTGGGCAGGCGAAACCTCATCTCTACAATAAATCAAAAAAATTAGCTGGGCGTGGTAGCGCACGCCTGTAGTTCCGGCTACTCGGAAGGCTGAAGCGGAAGGATCGCCGGAGCCCAGCAAGTCGAGGCTGCGGTGGCCAGAAGCGGCCACTGCACTCCAGTCTGGGCGACGGAGTGAGACTCCAACTCAAAAACAAACAAACAAACAAACAAAACAAACAAACAAACAAACAAAAACTGCTCCTCTCTCTCTCCCTTTATCCCTGTATCTCTCTCTCTCCCCCTCTCTCTCTGTCTCTGCCTCTCTCTGTCTCTCTCTCCCTCTCTCTCTCTTTCTCTCTTCCTCTTTCCCTCTCTCTCACTCTGTTTCTCTCCCTGTTTCTCTCTCTCTCTTTCTCTATCTCTGTCTCTGCCTCTCTCTGTCTCTCTCCCTCTCTGTCTCTCTCTTTCCCTTTCTCTCTTTCTCTCTGTCTCTTTCTCTCCCTCTCTCCTTCTGTTTCTCTCTCTTTCTCTGTCTCTCTCTCTCCCTCTCCCTGTCTCTTTCCCTCCCTCTCTTTGTCTTTCTTTTCCTCTCTGTCTCTAGTTCTCTCTCCTTCCTTCCTTCCCTCCCACCCTCCCTCTCTCTGTCCCTCTCTCTCTGTCTCTCTCTCTCTCTTTCTCCCTCTCTCTGTCTCTCTCTCTCCCTCTCAGTCTCTCTGCGACGCCCCCTCTCTCTCCCTCTCAGTCTCAGGATCAGTCCAGTGGGAGTAGGCAGAGGTCATCCAAGCAACAGAATCTACATCCCTCTTCCTGCCTGTTGGTCATTGACCTGTAATCTAACTTGCGCGACTCCCTCTCATCCCTTAGGAGAAATTCTTTCCCAGGAAGCCCAGTTGGCCCCTGGGACCCAGACTCCCGTGGACCCTGACATCCCTCTAACATTCTGGACCCTGCTGTGCTCATAGCTTAGACTCAAACTGAGACTGCCCCGCCACCAAAGGATGAAGCAAATGAACTGTACAACACTGGACTAGGACGCTGGTCTAGATGCCGACTGGTTGTGCAGCCTGGGACATTGTGTTGAAAATCCTGAGGCCTCACTGAAGCTTAGCAGGACAGTGCAGTAACTAACTTGCGTGATTACTGATGCCTGCCGCAGGCACTATAAGACAGAGAGGCAGGGTTTGTGACACACAAGTGCTCTACTGGTTAAGGGTACTGTTTGCCTTAGGAAACTAATGAGTGGGCAGGGCGGGACTTAAGAGTTGCTTATACCAATATTTATTTATGGATTTTTTCTCTTTTTTGTTTGGAGTAGGAGTCTCACCCTGTTGCCCAGGTTGGAGTACAGTGGCATGTTCACGGTGACCTTAGCCACAGCCTGCTGTGCTCAGGTGATCCTTCTGCCTGAGCCTTCCAAGTAAGTGAAACTACAGGCTTGTGCCACCATGCCTAGCTAATTTTTAAATTTATGGTAGAGACAAGGTCTCGCCAAGTTGCACAGACTGGACTCAAGCCTGTGGGCTCAGGCAATCCTCTCACCTCTGCCTCCCAAAGTGCTGAGATTACAGGCGTAAGCCACCAGACCTGGCTTATTTATGTACTTTTAACTTTTTTTTTTTTTTAGTTGGAGTCTCACTGCATCACCCAGTGGCATGCTCACGGCCACCCCAGCATTGACCTGCTGGACTCTGGTGATCCTTCTGCCCTCAACTCTCCAAGTAGCTGGAACTATAGGCATGTGCTATCACGCCTGGTTAGTTTTTTATTTATTATAGAGATGAGGTCTTGCCAAGTTGCCCAGGCTGGGCTCAAACCCACGGGCTCAGGCAATCCATTCTCCTTGGCCTCCCAAAGTGCTGGGATTACAGGCTGAGCCACCTTTTAATTTTTTTAGAGACAGGATCTTGCTCTGTTGCCCAGGCTGGTGTGCAGTAGCACAATCATAGCTCACTGCAGCCTTGAACTCCTGGGCTCAAGTGATTCTCCCACCTCAGCCACTAAAGTAACAGGGACTATGGGTGCGCACCACCATGCCTGGCTAATTCTTTTTATTTTTTGTAGAGACGAGATCTCACTATGTTGCCTGAGCTGATCTTGAACTTTTGGCAGCAGAGAAAGTGTTACTTGCTCCCAAAGGCATCTTTACATGTGATGGATGCTTGGGTAGCCCCCAACCGTTTCAGATGCATGTATTCTTCAGCATTTCCCAAGCCCCATGGGAGCACTCAGCCAGAGCTCCACCTCAGTGCTTTTTCTTTTCTTTTTTTTTTTTTTTTGAATTGGAGTCTCACTCCGTCGCCCAGACTGGAGTGCAGTGGCCGCTCCCGGCCACCGCAGCCTCGGCCTGCTGGGCTCCGGCGATCCTTCCGCCTCAGCCTTCCGAGTAGCCGGAACTACAGGCGCGCGCTACCACGCCCTGGCTAATTTTTTTGATTTATTGTAGAGATGAGGTCTCGCCAAGTTGCCCAGGCGGGTCTCGAACCCAAGGGCTCAGGCAATCCACTCACCTCAGCCTCCCAAGGCGCGGGATTACGGGCTGAGCCACCGAGCCCGGCTAGGTTAATGAATATTATATATAATTGGTCCTGACAAATTTAGATATCCAACCACCTAAAAAAAAGTCATTAAACTCAAACTCTGGGGTCAACTTTGATGCCTATACTTAAGATTTCACATGCATGAGAAGACCATCCCCAGGAAAAGGGTGCAAACAAAAAGTAATAGAATTTTTATCTGTTTATCGTGAAAATACAGAGTTTAAAATAAACTGAATTATCATCAAACTATTTTTAACTGTGTAAGGAATATATTAATACATTAGCCTAAGTGTCAAGTGGAAAAATAAACAGAAGACTAAAATATGTCCAGAAGGTATTTCTTTCTTTTAATTAAAGAACTCCTTAATTAAACTTTAACTTCAAAGTCAATATAATCATGAATTGACAGTAGATTAGGCTAAGCCAATAAGACAGATTGATTTCACAATCTTAAGTTGTAGGTGCAGTGGCACAACCACAGCTCACCACAGCATGAGGCACCACCATCTCACCCAGCCACGGTATGGGAAACAAACAAACCATATATATATATATATTTTTTTTCAACCATCTAAAGAAAAGAATTTGATGATCTATTGGCCTATTAAGGTTTTTTCCATATGTATGTGAGTGTGTGTATATATACATGTTACAGTTTAGTTCCTATAGAGAATATAGAATATTACTATGAAACACAATTAGTTTCACAACATTTTTTCCATGAAAGAGTTGACTATTTATAAGATTTTCTTTTCTGTGTTCTACTTGGCCTTCCAAAGATGACAGAGAACAAAGCAGAGAGAGAGAGAGAGAGAGAGAGAGATAGAGAGAGAGAGAGAGAGAGAGACAGAGAGAGAGAGAGAGAGAGAGAGAGACAGAGAGACAGAGAGAGAGAGAGAGAGAGAGAGAGAGAGAGAGAGATTAGGAACCTCAATATCACAGACCCAGCTAGCAAGTCTGTAATAGTGAACAATGATAGCCAAGAAAGATGATGCATATCTACACTTGACCTTTAAGCAACATGGGTTTCTCTTACATGTGGATACTCTTCTGTTTCTGCCATCTCAGAGATGGCAAGACCAACCCCTCCTTTTCCTCAGTCTACTCAGCATAAAGATGATGAGGATGAAGGCACTTATGATAATCCACTTCCACTAAATGAACGGTAAATACTTTTTCACTTCTTTATGACCTTCTTAATACCATTTTTGTTTCTTTAGCTTACTTTGTTGTAAGAACACAACATATAATACAAATACAAAACATGTGTTAGTCAATTTTATGTTGTCGGTAAAGCTTCCCGTCAACAGTAGGCTATTAGTAGTTAAGCTTTGGGAGATTCAAAAGTTATATGCAAATTTCTATCTGTGTGAGGGATCAGTGCCTCATTATTCAAGGGTCAACTGTATATGAAAAATATAAACTATATTATCTTAGCAATGAAAATCACTTTCAGGTACTTATACAAGATGAATGGCACTTATTTTCAATTATATCTCACTCCTTAAACCAAGACATGTATAGACCTGTAAAATGTTTGTATATGGCATTGCAACACCTAACCCAGAATATATCGACTCTTATGGGAAGCTCCTCCTGGCTGGGCATGGTGGCTCATGCTTGTAATCCCAGTGCTTTTGGAGGCCAAGGTGGGAGGATTACTTAAGTCCAGGAGTCTGAGACTGCAGTGAGCTATGATTGTGCCACTGCAGTCGAGCCTGAGTGACAGAGCAAGATCCTGCCTCTAAAAAAAAAAAAAGGAAAGAAAGAAAAAGAGAAAATAAAAGAAAAGTTTCTTCTTGACTTACTATTTTTAATGCAATTCAAATGTTGAGGCCAAATATAAAAAGAAGATGGAAAATGGTGCTGAGGCATTTTCTCACCTTTGAAAACAAGACGCACCGGTTAATACAGCAGGTTCTTTGAGTGTGTTGTCAATTTGTGTTAGAAAGAGGAAGTTAATGTGAAGAGTTTCTCCTGGAACTTTCCTTTGACCTGGGTGTGCTTAGATTGTTTTATAAATCCACAACTGTTTACTCTTTTATGAATCTAAATATAACCACACAACTGCCAATTCAAACCATGGGTCCTGTCTCCATGGTTGTCGTCGGTTGTACCTCAAATCCTTATTTTTCACATGGGTAGTTTTTGCTCTAGCCCATTTCCTAGCTTTTCCACAGTAAACAGACGAGACACATGATCAAGCTTTAAAAGTTTTATCATGTTTCTTTAATACTGAATGACACAATTTAACACCACCCAGGCTTGCAGCTCTCAACAAAATGGAATGTGATTTTGTTTGAAATGACAGGATCCACCAATGTATTCAGCAGCTCTCTACATGTTCAAGGTCAGGAAGTTGTCTTAAAGAAGATAAATGCCTCCTAAGGAAAAAAAAATAAACTTTTTTTTTTTTTTTTTAGTTTTAGATCTATATAGTTAGGATAACAAAGAGAAACACACAGGATAAAAAAAATCTACGAATTCCTATGCACCAAGTGTTGAAAATCAGGGGGATTTTGAATAGCCATCTACTACAGGACAAAAGTGCAGCAAAAGTACAATGAATTGTGTTCCCTTTCATTTAAAAGACATAAAACCACTCTTGTAAAAGGTTACGGCTTTACAACTATCTATTAATGCTCAAGCTTTTTAAATAGCATCTTGAGTTGTTGAAAAGCATGTCAAGGGATTTTTGCTTTCTACTGCGATTACTCCTTGCAAGGTCAGAGGCAGGATCAGTCACTTATTAAGAGTTGCTCAAGAGTGCATAAAACCTTATTGTTAACCACAGGCACTATGATGTACAGCAGATCTCTAGAACATGCTCGTCTCAAATAACTGAAATTTAATACATATTGATCAACATCTCTCTTTCCCCCTCCTCACCTTCCCAGGAAACCACCAATGTATTTTCTGCTTCTATAAGTTTTGACTATTTTACATGTCTCCTAAAGCGGAATCATGCAGTTTTTTCACACATAAAGATTTATTAAGGGGTGGAATCTCATGTAAGGTTGTTCTTACCACAAACATACACACACACAAATCCCCCAAAAGGGACATGAGAAAACTTCTGGAGGTGATAGATGTGTTTATTAGTTTAATGGTGGTAATAGTGTATCATGGATATATGTGCATGTCCAAATTCATCAAATTTTATGCATTAAATACGTATATTTATATGCCTCTTTTGCATATCAATTATACTCAATAAAACTGTGAAAAAAAACCCGAGTTACTCAAGAAAATTCCCCACCGATTGTAGGAATTTAACAAAAGGGACAAAGAAAAGCAGTGCATTCATATGCACTTGTTAGAGTTTTGAACAATTGGCAAGAACCAATATTTTATATCAAGTGTCTGGTGGCAATGATGCCCTTTCCCCAAAGGGTGGGGGCAATTATGGCTTCATTTTGACACACAGGTTCACATATTCCAGAACCTAATCTGCAAACAAATGTTGGCGCAATGTTTGAAGATTTGAATTGATTTTTAAAAAAATATTGACTGGAAGGGGAGGGAACTGGTCTGCCAGGTAATACCATTTTGCCTTTGACGCTGGGAGTTCACCAAGTCCTTTTCCTCCCTAACACCTCTCCTTGACACACACACAGACCCACGCACACTTACCCCTGTTAACTCTGCCCTCTTGTAGCCTCAGCGTGAACACATGTGTCTGGCTTCACCCCTGCAGCTAATGAATAAACCTGAAGGCACCTGCTGAGCCTGCGCAATTAATTAGGTTGCTGACTCGGGCAGCTCAGCCCGCAGAGCTTGCTCCTTTAACATTTATAAAAAAGCTCTGCCCTCAGCTGAGCAGATCCATAGCGCCATCCCCAATTTCAGCATCGCAGAATACGATCAAGTCACCAAGAATAATCGCAGCTCTTCTTTTCTAATGTTCGTGAATTTGCTTTCACTTTTATTTATTTATTTTTGTCCAAGTGGGAAAGAGTTGTGCGGGACTCCTTTGGTTATCTATCTTCCATAGTGCAAGAGCTCCCTCTATCGTCCCAAACGTCTTTCTCCTCTTATTTAAGGCAAACACCGACCATGTGAAATCTTTGGTTGCTTTTTTGGCCCCTTGAGAATACACACATTAAAAGAACGATATGGACAAGCCGCAGAGAGGGATGGAAAGTCTTAAAATTCAAGCCTTTGTAGGAATTTTTTTCTATATCAAAGATTTTAATGTTCCATCCAAGAGTTTGTTGATTTTTAAAAATATCTCCCTATTGGATTATCTCAACTATGAAGTTTCTGATGCTTAAAAAACATTTCATGTCGCTTGCAATTTTTTCTCACCTCGATATCGTGAATACGTTTATAAGAATTTTTACAATGTATTAGAGTAATGTAGCATCCTAAGACTGTAGCATTTAACTCATTGTGAATCATTGGAGAATTTCATCTTGATAGCTTTTCTTACCTGTTCAGTTATTTGTTCCATCTCCAAAGGCGTCTAATATTTTAGGTGCCCTTAATTTTTGCAGACTCACCATGTAAAACTGTTCAGTTTATCAGAAAGTGTCAGAAGTCGTATACAATGCTACATCAAAGCTTTCAGAGATAGGAGTAGCCTCCAAGGCAAGTAGGATGAGACTCCTAAGGAACTCTGGAGGAGGTGAATGTATTTTGCATTTGGAACGAATGCTAATTGCTGCATGTTGAAGGGTAGACTGTAATAGGCAGAAGTTTTACGATGGTCTCTATGATTTTTGCCCACTCATATGGATGATCTGAGAATATAATGAGCTAATTAATCTCTTGGTTAAGTTACACTATATGTCAAAGATGAAGAGATTTTGAAAATGTAGTTGAGGGTCTTAATCAGCTGACTTTGAGTCATGACTTTGAGACGATGTTGGGTGGGCCTCGTCTAATCATGGGAGTCTTAATAGAGTCCAAGCCTTCTGGAACTAAAGGACAAATGCAAAACAATTGAGATTTTCGTTGTTGTCATTCTTGAAAAAGCAAACAGCTGTGCTGTGAACCACCTATAGATGAGTCCCCAAGGCAAAGACCTGAGGGCAGCCTCTAGGACCTGAGCGTGGATCCCAGCCAATAGTCAGCAAGCAAACACAGATCTCAGACTTTCAGCCCCAATAAATGGACTTTACCAATGACTTAAAGAAGGTTGAATGCGATTCTTTCCTTAGTTGAGCTTTACAGGCATAGCCAGCCAATACCCTGACTTCAGCATATGGGACCTTAAGTAGAGGATCCCATTAAAACAATAGTGGAAAACAGTTGGGGGGGGGGGAATTGACAGTTGAGGGAAACTGCTAGGGGAGGGAGGGGCATACCTCATCAACAAGGGTACCTGCATGATCAATGTTTACATACTTAACCCTGAATTGTACCCCACATCTCTATAATAAATAAATAAATAAATTTAAAAAAATTCCTGACTACGGTTACATGGACGCAGCAAAATCATAAACATGTTTGTTTTAAGTTTCTAATTTTCCAGGTATTTGCTAAACAGCAATAGAAGAGTAACACATTGTGAGACATCAGAGTAGAAAATAGAGCAAATGTTCCTAAGATGATAGATGGTGGCAGGGACATTAGCGTGAACTGTAAGAAGAATGGAATGACTAAACAGGATTTCAGTTTACAGAAGGTTTTGAAAAACCAGAAGAAACTTTTATTTGCATATTTTGTCTTCTCTAACTGTATAAACTAGTCTGAACCATGAGTGGGGCTTGGCCTTTTTTGTTTTCATAATAGTACTGACAGATTTGAATCAAATTTCGCACTTGATTTGTTTTGACCAAAGCAATGGCAGCATGATAGGAATATCTAGTCTTCTGTCATCTTTGAGTGGAGGAAGCAACTGTGCTTATTCTAGTGCTACCAGTACACATAAAAGGCCTCTCATAAACACTTCTCACTCAGCAATAGTCATTTCTTTCCAAAAGCATCTTATTTCCTATTTTATATTTTGGTAAATCTGAAGATCTCCTAGCAACATGTTAGCACCATAATTGCACCTGAACTGAAATTTTATAAAAATTTTATTTTCAATTTGTAGTCTCAAATGTTCACCTATTTTTGAATATTAACCCACTGCTGAGCTTATTGAATGCTGTGCTTTCTCTAACTCTGAATTAATTTGCTTCTTGAGGTGTTTTTTAGTCAATCTGATTTTGACTTAGAAAATGAAACCATCTTCAACCTATGATACTTATGTTTTGTAATATAGGGTTTTTTATTTACTAAAATATTTGAAATCAGCATCTTGTCTTTGAAGATTTGAGAATATTTCTTTGGGGTGTCATTTGAAAAGGCATTAGATTGGCCACATCTTTCAAGCACAAGAACTGAGAGATTTCCAATGTATTTTGTTGGGTCTCAGCTATCACCAGTACTGAATTTGGTCTCCTACTATATCTTATAACAAGTCTGAAAGAATTATTTGTATATTTAACTAGATTTTTCTCAGGATGTGCATGTCACGTTGACCACCTGTCACTCCTTGTTGATAATGTCTTCAGTACATTCCAGTCACTGTTTTTCACAGTAGCTTTTATCCAACATTTCATTTACTATCCTAACAACGCACCGTGTGATAACAAAACTGCTGTCCAGTTTGGTCATGAAGATAACTTTTTCATTTCTTAGCTAAAAAAAAAAACAAACCCTTAAAGTTGTTATTGTTGTTGTTTTACAGCTGAGCTTCACAGTAAAGATGGAAAAATTAAAATTATCTTTGAATTGTAGGTTGGTGGACCCCAAAGTTCTTATGTATTTTGTAGTACTCACTCTCTATGTTTTAGACTTACGGTAGGGTGAGTCAAAGGGACCAAGTACTCCTTCTACCAAAAAAAAAAAAAAAATTATAAAAACCTGAACAGGTAAAGCAATAATGTGTCTCCTTACACTGAGAATGGCTTGAAAAACTTCTGATGGAAATAACATTAACCTAGTAGCCAAGAGATCCAGGTTAGTCCTGATGTAACCATTTTCTAGATATGCAATCTTGAGAAGGTCAGTCACTCTTAATTATGGTAAGGTTTCTCATTTGTTAAAAAATGTATATAAATTATAATATTGATATGACACAGAATAAAGTAGTCATGCACAAATTGCATACCAAAAATGAGTAAACATTTGACATGTCAACACTCTTTGTACTATGTTAAGCAATAATAAAAATGTAAGAATGTGGCAGAATTACTAAATAATGGTATTTTATTATCCATATTAGGTCACAAAAAATAGTGCAAATTTGGGGGAAAAGCATACAATTATCTACCTCTCAGTTAAAATTTTAAGAAATTGAACAATGGAATATCTTAATCACTTTCACAAAACATGTTGGCCTTGTAATCCTTCCAAAGTAAAACACAATTCCCTGATCTGGTAAATTTTCCATGAAACTATTTTACAACCTACACTGAAAAAATATCCCCTAGATGTATTACCAGGATGTGCTGTAAGTCATTTATTAAACTTTTAACTAGATATTACGTGTAGGTTGATAATTCAAATATCTGGCAGACTGTTCACCAATTAAGATGCTTAAGATAGTGTCCCAAGACTGCCGATAGCTCCCTTGTAGCATTGTAGTACATGTTCAGGACCTGCTTATGAGTGAGAACATGTGGTATTTGGTTCATTGTTTCTGTTCAGGACACTGCCAGGGGAGGGAGAGGGAGGGCACATGGCATCACAAAGGGTACCAGATCCTAAACCAAGGGAAGTGAGGATTAGTTGGAGGCCCAAACTTCTCCTGCATGTAGACTACTTGTCTAATCCTGACTTGTATCCACGTCTCAATAATAAAATAAGATTAAAAGATGCTTAAGATAGCTTACTTTGTACTTTGTGTATTGAAATATATCAATTGCGCAGAGTTGAAGCAATATAATAAGTTTAATTCAATGTTATCCTAATGTAGTACTTACTCTCCCATTTTAAAAAATCTACTGAAATAAGCTTTTCCCCATCTGTTATTCTGTTAAGATGTTCAGTTTGCCTCTATTATCTCCCTGTTTGTACATAGTATTGTTTATTAGTGACAGCTGTCTTGCATTTCTTGTTTAATCTTGCCAGAATTTTCTATTAGTAGTTTCAAAAATATTCGCTTTTGGTTTAATTATCCACTATATTTTTTCCATTTTAAATTTCATGTGTGTGTTATGTTGTATTTCTTTCATTTTTGTTTCTATTAATTTGCTTTGTTGTAGCATCTGCTTGTTGATTCTGTTGTTCTCTGTTTTAAAAATTCCTGCGTTTAATATCTAACTTTCAGTTGTTCATATTTTCTAGCATATGCGTTTAAGGTTATACATTCCCTCTCACTTAAAAAGTTATCTACGCCGGGCTCGGTGGCTCAGCCTGTAATCCCGCGCCTTGGGAGGCTGAGGTGAGTGGTTGCCTGAGCCTGCGGGTTCGAGACCCGCCTGGGCAACTTGGCGAGACCTCATCTCTACAATAAATCAAAAAATTAGCCGGGCGTGGTAGCGCGTGCCTGTAGTTCCAGCTATTGGAAGGCTGAGGCGGAAGGATCGCCGGAGCCCAGCAGGTCGAGGCTGCGGTGGCCGGGAGCGGCCACTGCACTCCAGTCTGGGCGACGGAGTGAGACTCCAACTCAAAAAAAACAAAAAAAAAAGTTATCTACATGTGTACAAGGTACTTTCATGTAGATGCTATGCTAAATATTTTGTCATTTAGTTTTAAATATTTGACAAGCGAATTATTTAGAATTATGTTTTTACTTTCCAATTGTATGGGTGGAGAAGGTTATTATCTTATAAATGATTTCTAGTTTTGCATTTTAATTAAGGAATGTGATCTGAATAACATTTAATATTTGTAAAACAAAAATTATTTGACCTAAAATGGCAGTCAGTCAGAGAAAATGTGTCACATGTACTTTGAAAAATGTATATTCTCAATGTGTTGAAATAAGGGTTCTAAGTAACACCATTTAATCAAGCTAGTTAACTTTAATTGTTTAAATTTTATGCCATTCACTTCTATGTTTGAAAAAAACCTGCATTCTTTATATGTTGAACTCAGGGTTATCCTTTAAAAAACATATTTCAAGACAGTATTAATTTTTTTACATTGTAGTGACTTTAAGATTTTTCCATATAATTATCATAGTTTGTTTTTCATGTTTGGGGCAATGTTGTTAGATTCATACAGGTTAAAGATTATTGTATTTTCCTGGTAAATTGTCCTATTTTTTAAAGTAATAAATCTTGTAATTCCTAATAATGATTTTTACCTGAAAGTTGTTTTTCTAATATATTGCTATACCTGCTTTATTTTTGTTATTTTCTCTATTTTTAATATTTGCTGTTTTTTTTAGTCGGAGTCTCACTCTGTCACCCAGGTTGGAGAACAGTGGCACACTCATGGCCACCACAGCTTCGACCTGCTGGGCTCAAGTGATCTCTCCACCTCAGCTTTCCAAGTAGCCGGAACCACAGGCAAGCACTACTACACTCAGCTAATTTTTCTTTTTTAGTGTAGAGATGAGGTCTTGCAAAGTTGCCTGGGCTGGTCTTGAACCCCAGGGCTCAGGCAATCCTCTCGCTTCGGCCTCCCAAAGTGCTGGGATTACAGGCATAAACCACCATGCCTGGCCAATATTTACTTTTAAACTTTTGTGCTTTTTATGCTTCACATGTCATTTTGAATTTTTACTTTTTTTTCACTCATAAAAATCTGTCTCTTAAGAAGTAAGCTTACTTCATTCACATTTATTATTTTATCTAATGTATTTAGTCTCATTATCTCCTGCTTACTTTGTGTTTTCCATTTGACATGTTATTTATTTTCTCCTTTACTGTGTATTCTTGAGTTGATTAAGTTAAATCTATTTCCATACTCCCCTCATTATATGAAAGTTATGTGTTCTATTTGATTTTGCTATTTTTCCTTAAAAATGTGAGCATGCATTATTAAAAGGGCTAAAGTTAAGTGATACTTTAGTGAAAAAAATCTATGTACCTCTAAACTAAAGTGCTCCTATTTGACAATCTCTATTATCTCTTCCTGGATTTAAAGAGTTTTTATAATGACTAGTAGAAGACCTTTATTTTAAAATATGTACTATTATTTTTGTTTGTTATTTTGTAAGTTAATCTAACATAGTTTAATTTTTTATATCATCATAGTTAATATGAAAGCCTAAAATTTTACTAGTAATGTGATTTTTTTCTGGAGAAATTTCAACACTAATTTTGGATATTTATTATTTTTGTAACAAAACGTACTTTCAGATAACTCAACTGTAATATGTTTTACCCTTTGTGGTATACTATAAACTGACCAGAAGCCATACCCACTCCATGTTCACATCCTTTGCAATATGACTTTATCTCTCCTTCCATTAAATAGTGATGTTCATTATCTCTCCCACAAAACTGAGCTGACTTTCTTTGGTCAACAGCACACAGTAGAAGGGATAGCATGCTTGGATGGGCCACTGCCCTCTTCTATGTGTACAAATCTGAGCCAAACTACTGGAGTTAGTTCAAAGAATTAGAAGCTGAAATGAGTTGTCACACCTGAGTCCATCTTAGACCCTCCAGGCTTCAGTCAACCACAGTTGCTTGTGGGAACACAGGCAAAACTAGAAGAGACACCCAGCTGAGCCCATCCAGATTATAAAACCAGAGATTCAAGAGCTACTAAGTTTTGAAGAAGTGTGCTACAGAGAAATGATTCCATGTTGGTGTAAATTTGTAGACACAACTTCGCCAAGGAATATTTAATGATAATTTATTTGTGAACATCGTTATTCCTCTGCCTCCATTATTCCTATTTTGTAGTACACAGTAGAAGTATTTTCTGTGTTGGAAATGCAGAGGCCTATTTATAGAACTTCATTTCTCTCTATTGGGTAGATTTTATCTGCATTATAAAATTATAGTGACTTCAAAAATAAAGAACATAAACCATTTTTGTTACCAGCAGCTTCCAAATCACTCTCCCATAAGAAATTTGAAGTTTATGTGTGTGTGGAAGAAAAAAATATAGACATGACTTTAACAGAACTAAAATGATTCCTGTTGATAACATTGCTTTAGGCTCTGTCTAGAATATCAGCTTTTATTTAACATGTAAACATATTAAACTAATTAAAATAGAAATGTTTTTAACACACCTAAAGAATTTAACACATTAAATCCATGATTAAGCAATGCATAATTTTTAATTCTGCTGTTTAAATATATTTTGAATGCTGAATATTTAATATGCAATATGTAACGTTACTTAGTTCTTAATAAATACTTAATAAAATAATTAATACCTAATAATATCTTAATAACAGGAATTGGGATGCTTGTTAACTCTGAATTTTATTATGTCAAAGTGTGACAGTTGCAATAATAATTTGGAATTATAATGGAATTTCTAACACTGTTTTTTGAGAACTTACATTCCCATCATAAACTAAATTTCATCAAGTTTATTCTACATGCTGAGGGTAGTTTGAGGACAATATAAGTTAACATCAGATGCCCTAAATCTATTTTAATAAGAGCTATATCAGAGCATATTTGCTGTAGTCCTTCAAAATGTTCAAAGCAGCTTACTTTTCTCACCAACCTTTAAATAGCTTTATTAGCATTGTTTGAAATACACACCTGCTTGTTTTTCTCACCATCTTCTTTAATCAATTCAGGTTTATTTTTTCCTTCCAGTGATACTGTTTTCATTCACAAAGTACTTATATAGTCTCATGGCAATTACCAATTTTTGAACAAAAATATCAGAATCAGAAGACATATCAGCACCCATTCATTCCACCCCCTCTTAGTACCAGAATCCTTCTCCTCACCCCTGAGAGTGGACCATGTGTCTCGAAACCTCTCCTAACAACAGACACACTCTTCTGCTATGAGAGAATGTTTATTGTTTGGAAGTTCTCTTCACATTATGCTCAAGTTAAATGTTCACTGCCACCCACTGGAACGATAAAACAGCAGATACAGAAGCCAACCGAGAAGGAAGGAGCTTGGGCTAGTGCCATTTTCTCAAACTATTCTTCAAAGATAATTTCATACTTCAACTCTGTTGCCTCAGTTTACACAGAAAGAAAAAAAAGGTTGATTATGCCTTCAAGAAGACTACTCATTTCCCCTAAGTCATCACATTGCAAAACCAAACACACTGAATTTTCTTTTGTTTTGTTGTCCATGATCCAGTCCCTAAACCCTTTAATATACTATCAAAGTGCAGGGTGTGTATTTGGAAAATGTAAGGCATGAAGAATGAAAAGATTTCCACAGAGTTAATAGTTGAGGTGAGAAGGAAATTTCTATGTTGACTTCCTGTCTAATGTGCTTCCTAGCAGAGCATGGTTGCGCAAACTTCAGCTGACATAAGGATCACCTGGAGGACTTGCCAACACACAGTTTCTTAAACTGGATGTGGTGGTGTAATCCCAGTATTTTGGGAGGCCAAAGCTGTAGGATCCCTTGAGATCAAGATTTCAATACCAGTCTGGGCTACAAAGCAAGACTCTATCTCTACAAAAAAAAAAAAAAAAATAGCTAGGCATGGTGACGTGTTCCTGTAGTCCCAGCTACTCAAGAGGCTGAGGCAGAAGGATTGTTTAAGCCCAGGATTTGGAGGTGGAGGCTGCAGTGAGCTATGATCACAATTTGGACAACAGAACCGGACTCTGTCTGCAAAAAAGAAAAAAAGACAACACACACACACACACACACACACACACACACACACACACACACATTCCTGGGCCTCGACCCAGAGGTTCTGATTCAGTAGGTGAGAGGAACAACCCCCAAATTTGTATTTTTATTGGGCTCCCTGGGCCCAGTGAGGTTGCTGCTTTGTTGACTATGGTTTGTGTAGTATTGTGTTAACCTGCACCAGAAAATGGGGCACCCAAGGATCAACCATAATTTTAAAGGTATACAGTTGTTAAAGCTATGGCAAATAGGTTTCAAACAGAGATGACCAGGTGAAGGGTAAAAGTTCACAGACAATGAGAATCCTGATAAGTAAAGCACTTCTCCCAGCTCTAAGGGGCGCAAAAGTAAACATTAAAGAATCATTCTAAGAGAAGCTCTCCTAAACTTAGAGCTTAGCGATCCAGTGAGGCTGATTCAGCTAACTGAGAAAAACTCTCTCCCAAAATATTTGCTAAGAAACTTCCACAATAATAATATTGTTTGTATGTGTTTTATATCTGTTGTACACTGAAGGAATGGCCCCCAGAAGATAATCCTTGGTGATACAGCCCCCAAACAAAGTTGAACAATGAGCCCAAAACTTCCATGGCCCAGGCCAGGGTTCTGTCTAGCACACAGGGCTATCTCTCTGCAGTAGCCGAAGCTCAGATAGTCTTAACAGCCCAGGGAGAATTTGTAATTCTGTTGACTATTGGTCTGGACTTTCCTTCACCCCAAGGCAGAACAACTGTGCTTGCACAATAGTCAACACGACATAGATCATAATGCACAGAGAAAAAAATGTTTTCTTCCTTAGGAAATCACAATTAGGTTTTATAGCCACATGATTTTAGATTTCTTCTTTCAACTTGTCCTACTACTACATCTTTCTCTCTGCTTTTTCTTTTTTCTTATTTTTCTCCATTTTCTCAGCTACATCTTGTCATTTCTTCTCTATATTTTCATTCCTGTAGGATACCTGCTACCATTTGGGACAACAAATAGGTAACTATGAGAGATACCTGATCCACTCCTCCTCAGCCCCACACTTAACCTCACACATGCTTGGGTGAGAATCTTTTTTACTTGCAAGTAGCATAGCACCTACATCAATTATACTTTCCCATGTTAACCAGTGATTGACAATACTAAAATCTAGAAAAATGATTGTTTAGCCTACATCAATGCTTACTGCAATAGAGACTGGTTTAGAGACCCCCAAGGATCACAAAATTATTGGTTTTGGTCTACCTACTAGAAAGTTAAAAGTCCTAATTGGAAATACTTCTCATGCTTTCTTTCATCATTGTGAACTGAAGTTTAAAAATTTGTAAATGTGAAATAATTCCCCTGTCACTTCCATTAAAATAACAGAAGATACACATGTAGAAAATCATGCTTCCCTATATTGAAATTCTAATGCATTTCTGCAAAATGAAGTGCCCATCAGAAATCAATAGTGGATTTGTTCCAGGTCCTTTGAATCAATTGCTCTGGACCACAAAATGGAAAACTGCATTCTGCAAATGAATTTTGGAACCTACTTCTTCCATCGCTGATTCTTGAGAGTCAAAGCTGAAAAGTTTTGTTATGGTGAAAACTAATACCAGAAAAAAAGCCAAAAATAATAAATTCTATGCAAGGTGGATTGATTAATACTATGAGTTTGAAAACCAGATGTAAGAGAAATGTAAAAAATCCCAAGAAACACATCACTGGTTTCATGGGGAAAAAAAGTTCTCAGTGATTTGCTGTTGAACTCTGTATGGATTTCAAATTTTCAGAAACTTAAAATGTAGAATATTTAGCATCTATGTAGCCACCTTTTTTTTTCCTGCTTACAACATGCTTCGGTGAAATGTGCCTTTCATTATTGATTTTGACATGTTTCAAGAATCTAACAAAGAGAAATGAATGCCACGTTTCAAACCAGAACTTAGGCTCAAGGGGTCTGGTCTTATTCAAGTTCATGATTTTAACTTCCTAATAAATTGTCCCACCCCTATTATTTTTATAATCAATTGTACACACAATTATAGCAGCCACATTAAAATGTTACAGTCTCATATTTCCTTTTTAAAAGAGGGTTGGCTTTACTTTTGATACTTTTTAGAGCACCTTCATTTTGACTGTTCTGTAAGTATGCTTATCATTCAAGCAATGAAATTTTCATCTCAGGAAAAGAAAGTATCTACATTTTTTTCCCTTTGACAGATAGTTTATCATGCAGAACTCCTTAAGAACCAGAAAAGGGAACCCATGGCCATTGTCTTTCCCTGAAACATCTTCTGTTGATAGATCTTACTACTAAGTCAGCTACCAGAAGGCTGGGACTTATTATAACTGCCAAGCATAAGGCTATTCATCACTTGGAGTCAATTTTACCTTCTTCTGCACCCTCTTATGTTTTCAGATCCTCAAGATAGGGGCAGCTGTCCTTTTGGAAGAATGAGAAAACTCCTCTTCTTCTCAGAAACTGGGATTTTAAAAAAATTCTCAGGTGCATTGCGTTTCATTCCCTAATAATGGAAAAAAGAAAAAGATTAACTCTTAAAGGATTAAGCATATTTAGATCTTAAATTCACTGTGAGAAATGCTTTACAGCATTGTACTTTCTCCTTTCAATGATAAATCATTTAGTATGGAATTAAGATTTCAAAATACATTTTGTAATTGCTTAAATTATGGTTTGTGGGTTCCTTTCATGCTAAGATGGATACCCATTTAATAAATAAACTTGCTTCTCATAGCAAATAGTTTAAAAGAGTCTAATTACTGACAATATCATTTCATATGCCTGATAAAAATATTCTAGGGGACAAACAAAAGAAACAGGCAACCCAAAGGCAAAATGGTACATTGAATTTTCTAGCATATGGCTCTCGAATGAGGGAAAGCCTATCTTTAAAGAATTCTTCCTTAAGGAAAATTTGGACCTAACTTCTCCCTAATCAGAGCATTTTTAAAGGTTCATACAGCACAAATGTTTAACAAGTTGTTAGAAAGAAGTAGAAAAATTAGAAAATCTTAAGGCCTTGTATTTATGTACTGTATCTAAATTTCTTTGAATGTATTTTAAATTCAAAGAGAAAAATGATTGACCTGTGGATTATATGCACCATGAAAGTGTTCATTTTATTTGGTTAAACAAATAAAATACTCTTGGCTGTTTCAGCTAAAAATTTAAGGAGCATAAATATGAAGCAGCATAATATTAAAGAAGTAAATAATGTATAAAAAATAAAGAAACATGTGACTCCATTTTCTCACAGATTCTTCCACTGAGATGAGCCACATACATCATCATGCAGCAATTGATGACTTTTCATGTGTCTATTTGTTTGTTGTGTTCTTTAGATTATGCAAAGGAAGACCCTATTCAATTTTGCATCCTTGGTGCCTTGCATGGTACTCACCAAACAGCTGAATAAATATAATTTAATTTAAAAATGTATAAAAACCTTAATAAAAGCCTAAAGTAATGGGATAAAATGTTGCTTTATTTTAAAACTCTAAAGCAGTCAGTGGGGAGGGTCCCATTCCATACTACCCAAGGAACTCCCCACTCACTCTTATGAGAGCCTCTCTTCAAGACACTATCTTAATTTGTGCATAGGCAAAAAACAAACAAAAAAACAAAAAAATTAAAAATTTGAAAATACTGTGTCTTCTTTTCTAGATCATCTTATGTTGTTTTAGATGTCCAAACACAAATTGATTTGGCAATCCACATTTTCTTAAAATTCCGACGGGCGTTTATCTTCACTAAACCACAATAACGTGCATCTTGCATACATTTGCATTTGGATTCAGATAATGTTTTCCATTTACTTTTTAATGATCCCACATAATATATTATTATTCAACTGTACCCCACTGAATATAATAATTTAATAGGCACATTTCTAATGCTTGTCAGTGGAAACAATTTTTTCCCTCAAAATTTATATGACAGAGTAGGTTCTCATGCTTAATGCAAACAAAAATTGCCTAAAACGACTTACTTTTCATTTTGGTGATATTATTGCAATATAGACAGAACATAGACTCAGCACTTAACAGAAAATTAATATCATTTTAATGTACCATTATGATGATTTCTATTCTCCATTGCCTTTGCATTTATGAATAATTTGGAATAGACTTTCAGTAAAATGTAACTTCTCAACCTGATTCTAAAAGCTATTCAAAAATCCGACTAGTATTATAGCAGAGATGTAACAGTACAAGTTTTAAAGGGTATGGAAAGAAAGCAGAAATCATTGAAAAAAGGCAAAAATTATATGACTAATATTAAATAGTCTATTTTTACTACAATTCAGGAATAAAACTAGTTCTAAAATTTCTGGTAGTTGAAATAGCTACATGTTAAGTTTTGAAAAGAAGTAACATATATTTTCAACAGCTACAAAATCTGATTAACATATAAAATTCACACACATAACCTTTCTGATATTTTTCTTCTTTATAGGAAATCCTCCTATACCAGAAAGTTAGCCCCGTTGCTAAATCTAAACAGTGTGAGCCTTGCTTATTTCTTCACTCTCTATTCCTACCAGACTGAAGACTGTGTTGTTCCAACGCCCTTTTAAAAAAAATGCTTCTGGTTAGAAATGGTATAATCAAGTGAGTCTTTAACACTTCTTTGCTTGGAAAGCATTTTTAAAAACACAAAAAGTGTATAAAAACAGAAACACTAACTTCATTTTTTATAAGAATGAGGGATACAGGGCAGTCATAATCAAAAATGAGTGTAAGGACTTCTTAAAGTAGTGGAAACTACACAGGAGAGTAGAAACAGAGAGAAAATACTTCTGGGTACAATTCCTAATATCCAGGAAAATCAGCTATCTATGGAAAGAGAAGACAGGAGTGCAGGACAAATATTTCTTGTTGGAAGTAATGAGAAAGGTTTGCATGGACTCATAGTAAAAACTCCTCTCCAAACAGTTTGAATTCAAGAGGAGAAATGGTGTTGAATGAGAAATCACAGAGACAGCCATATTTGCAGGAAGCAGTTCATCACAGAGGCTGACCAAGGATTACACAAAATGCAGGGTGCAGCCTGCCTAGCTTTTTGTGTAGAATGAAAAGGTTACAGTTCTTACTGGGATCCTAGCCTGTGAACCAGGAAGAAAGAGAGAAAGAGACAGAGAGAGAGAGAGAGAGAGAGAGAGAGAGAGAGAGAGAAGGAGAGAAGATATATATTAGAAGGAAGAAGTAAAATAGTCTTTATTTATAATGACATGATCTTGCACATAGAAAATCCTAAGACATCTACAAAAAGGCTACCAGAATTAATAAGCAGATTTAGATGGTCACAGAATATAAGAGTAATTTTAAAAATTAAATTATACCAGTAATAAAAAGTTGGAAAATGAATTGTTTCAAATGTAATTTACAAAAGCATTTGTAAAACAAGTAGTACTGAGGGACAGATTTGGCAAATATGGACAACACCTATACACTAAAAGTTTTAAATATATACATATCATGTATTGCTGGGATAAACTTATAAAGACCAATAAATGAAGAGATATGTCATATTTGTGATTTGCCAGAGTTGACATTTTTAATGTGATAATTCCCTCTTACTTGATCTGTTGACACAATGAAATGCCAATCGATGTTTCAGTAGAATATTTTTAAAATATTGACAAGCTAACTCTAAAATTTACCCAAAAATTACCTGCAAATGCCAAGGACCTGGAAAAGCAAAGCAATTTGGATAAAGAAAAACAAAACCAGAGCACTTATACTGCTTGATTTCAAGACTTACTGAAAAGCAACACTAGTGATATCGTATGTCACAGGCAACAAGAAAGACAGAGAAACCAATGACAAAAGATAGAAACCAGAAACAGAACCACACATCCGTGGTCAACTGATTTTTCACAAGTGTTTTCAAGGCAATTCAATGAGGAAAGAATACGCTTTTCAATAAATGGCATGAGAATAACTGAGTATCATTTTAGGAATTAAAAAAAGAAAAAACTTCCACCGTTTGGTGACACCATACACAAAATGTCTCAAAATTAATCACAATGCAAAAAGGCTAAAACTATTCAGCTTCTAGGTGAATACATCTGAACAATTTGACTTGAATGTGTTATTGGAAAGATTTCTTAGATAGGCCATAAAAACCACAAATCAATGTTAAAAAATTGGTGAAGTGGACTTTATCAAAATGTAAAACTTTTGCTCTTTGAGCAACATGATTAAGAAAACACACACACAAATGGCGCCAGTGAGCATTTAAACTAAAAGATACGTATCATCATTAGTGACCAGGGTAATGTAAATTAAAGCCACAGTGAGATATCCCTACACAGCCACTAGAATAAACCAAATTTTAAAAGCTTGACAATAGCAAGCTTGAATGTGGAAAAACCGGCACCCACATATATTCTTGAGTACAAAATGAGACAATTACTTTTGAAAATTAGTCAGGTATATGAATCAGAAATTTTAACCCTTGATATTTACCCAAGGGAAAAAAAAGTATATAGACAAAGACATCTCACGCCCACTCATATTGTTGCATGTTTATTCATAATAGGTTAAACAGGCAAATGGATAAGAAACTTGGGGTATATACCCCTGGGATTATAAAATCTTTCTAAAAATTTGTACAGATTCTCATTTCCTCTGCATATGTGATTTTCCCTCCTCTGGATGCCAGCTGTCTTTACCCTGTGGAAATGCCCCAAACAAGTGACCAGGCCAGCTTCACCTGCCCTTTGGTTGATGTCATCTGGAGGTGATGGGAAACTCCGTTCTTTTCTTATCTTCTGAGCATACCCAGTGGACATACGATGTCGTAAGATAGGTTCCATGCACCAGATAGAGCCTTTCTTCGCAGATCACCACCATTTACATATTTTACTACCAGCTAAAACACAGGTGGGGCCCAACAGGAGAAAACACTAAAATGCAAACCACCATCCCACAGGCTGAGGCCCCTTTCTGATTTTCTTTTTCTTTTTGTTTCAGAAGGGTGGTGTGCTGACATAGTAACAAGGCTTGTGGGAGGCACACCTCACACAGGAGCTTGAAAACCCAATCCTCAAGCCTATGCACTGCAAATGAATCACCTTTCTGATTTATTGAGCTCATATTCTATACGTTTCTTCCCCCTTCCACATTTCCATTCCTAAGCCACCAAGTTATTACAGAAGAATCAGAAGGCTTTAACTGAGTACCCAACAAATTCATGCAACTGGGGCTAAATAACTGATATTAAGTTTTTAAAAATGCTAGTGTTTGGTGTCATCTAGTGGGCATAGCTTGATCTGCGCACCACATGAAATAATATTAATTTGCTCCAGCAGAGGAGGGAGACAAGCTCCTTTAGATTACTGAAATGAAGACTCAACAGTTTGATGCTTGTCTTTTCTATAATTAAAAAGGAACATTTGATTACTGGGTTTCTTTGGGTAGATGATAAAATGTTTGAGGGCTAGATAGAGGTGATGGTTGCTTATTATGACATACTAAATGCCACATAATTGCATACTTTGAAATGGTTGCATTTCTGTTAGAAGGCTGGGCGCTGTGGCTCACACCTGTAACCCTAACACTTTGGAAGGCCAGGCCAAGGCAGGAGGATTCCTTGAGGCAAGGAGTTCCAGACCAGCCTGGGCACCATAGTGAGACCCCATCTTTACAAAAAGTAGAAAAGTTTGCCAGGCATGGTGGCACGTGCCCGTAGTCCTAGCTACCCAGAAGACTGAGGCAGACAGATCTCTTGAGCCCAGGAGTTTGAGGCTGCAGTGAGCAATAATCGTTCCACAGCTCTTTGGCCTGGGCAACAGAACAAGACCTCTTTTCAGTTTAAAAAATTGTTAGAAGAATTACAGCCTAATAAGATACAAATTTAAAGAGGTGGGGTGTGGTGAATAACATGACTTCCCATGTGAGAATAGTTTTTAGATCTGCCCTATGTTGTCCAATATTGTTCCTTTGCATGGTGGCACCTTTCTTTGTACCTTATATTTTGTTGGCTACATCGCTTTTTTTCTGTCTCACCTGGGCTATTTAAATAGCCCCCTACCGAACCTTTCTGCCCCCAGTCCTGCCTTCCAACATGAACAGCTTCCCTTCTAAACCATCTGATAGCTGGTGTCACTGCACTTATGGATGCCTCTGGTTTTCACCCAACTTTTCCCAATAAAAAGCCCTGCAGGAGTCTCTATGAAAGTTTAGCAGGGTTGGGGGATGGCAACAGCTGTTCCCACTGCTGTAAGCCCCCATCCCTGGGGTTGGGCGATGGGGGCAGCTGATGGTCTGTGGACCAGCTGGTGGGAGCTACCCTTGGAGTGGAGAACCCAAGGGTGCAGGGAAAAGGCACCTCCTTCTTGAAAGAGATGGTGGTGGGAGGGTGGCCTACAGGGGGACAGGGAAGAGTGCAGGAAAGGAAACCAAGCCTTCCTCCATAGGTTGCACTGCAAGGAGTGACCGGGAGGGAGGTGGGAGAGATGACTGGAAGGGAACAGGAGTCAGTGGTGGGGTACGTTCTTCGGAGAGTGCACTCACACACGCTCATACACACACTCTCCCACACCACGCTTGCACTCGTGCACACATATGCCCTTGTACACTCACACACTCAGATTCACACCCAACGCACATACACACTCATACACTTACACACATTTATATACACACTGAAACTTACACATTTACACTCACACACAACCTCACTCACAAGCACACTCCACTCATACACATGCACACACTCACACCATTCTTACACACCAACACATGCCTACACACTTTCACATGCTCTCATATTTTTACACAATGACACACTCTCACATCCACACATACTTATACCCAATCACACCTTCATTCACACTCATATTCACACTATACACTTACAATTTTACATGTGTTCACACTTATAGGCACTCATGTACACACCCACAATCTGCCACACTAGCTCTCACACACTGTTACACACTTGCATTACACACACACACTCATACACACATTTACATGCTTTTCTATCTAGTACACATACACTCTCCCATGCACTCACATTCACTCCACTGGTGCACACTCATACCCTCATTCACACTCACACCTACACACACTCACACATTCTTGCATATTTTCACACACACACTTAAGCACCATTACACACACACTGTTACACACACACTCACATAAACTCCTTCACACTCAGCCATGGACACCAACTTATACTAACATCCAACATCCACACACACTCATTTATGAGTGTGAATGTATTTGCTTTCACATGATGTCCTCCTCAAACACACTCATACACTCTCACATGTCCTCACACTTGTACAAACACACACACAACTGCACACTCCCTCACACTGGGTCACATTCATCCTCACACCCACTCACACATACACTCACTTTCACATGTGCTCACACTCATATATACTCACATCCACCTTTGCACACATGCACCCACACACTTGTACACACTGCCCCTGCAACATATCAGCCTCCTGGTCCTCTTTTCTTTCTGTCCCCACCATGTAAGCCCATCTGGTGACACATGAACCTGTTCTGCTAGGATAGTTGGTCTTTCCGTGGGAATGGAGGCTCCTTGAAGATGGTGGCTCAAGCTGGCTTCCCACAGATGCACCCTCTGTGCCTTCTCCATCACCTGGTGCAGACTGCCATTCAATAACTGCACTGTCAACAGTCGAACAAGTGAATTACAATGCCCGTCATACCTTAAGGCCTAACCTTGTGGCAGGAGTTCTTATAAGTGTCTTCAACATTTAACTTTTTATACTCTACCAATCTCTAGGGAGGAGAACTGCTGATGGCACAGTCCAATTTACAGTGTCTCAGGCTGAAAGAGGATGTACACATCTGGCTCCAAATTCCACTCTTTATGAAAGAAAGAAAGAAAGAAAGAGCGAGAGAGGGAGGGAGGGAGGGAGGGAGGAAGCAAGAAAGAAAGGAAGGAAGGAAGGAAGGAAGGAAGGGAGGAAGGAAGGAAAAGAAAGAAAGAAATTCAGTTTCCCCAGGTTATACTCACATTCAATGTTTTTATGGAATAATACACCATTTGATCTGGATATTATCAAAGAAAGCTTGCACCAGGACAAGCTGCAAGGAAGACTTTATTCAGGACTATTGCAATAAGGGAGAAAGAGTGAGCTTAACTTCATCGAAACAAAAGGCAGGAAAGTTTTTTAGTGCTGGGGAGAGATATTGGAAAAAAGCTGGAGATATTAGAAAGAAGTTGGCCAGTGTAGTGAAGCTATCTCTGTTTACTAATTAGAGTTAATTAATGTTAGAGACCTACCCTCCCACAAGAATTGGGAGACCAGAGTGTGGTCTCCTTTAATGATTACATTTTAAAGGGATGGCTCTCAGACCTTCAAGAAAGACATTCCTGGATTGTAAAATTAGCAAGAGGCTGAGAGAAGATTTGCATCTCAAAGGGGCAGAGAAAGAACTCACAACTGTAAGGTTTCTAAAATAAACCTCTGAAAACGGTCAGATAGATGGAACTGAAAGTCATTATGTTAAGTGAAATAAGTCAGGCACAGAAAGACAAATATTACATCTTCTCATTCATATGTGAGAGCTAGTAAAAAAGTGGATCTTATGGAGGTGGAGAGTAGATTGGTGGTTATCAAAGGCTGGGAAGGAGGAGGAAGAGGGGAGATGAAGAGAGATTGATTAGTGGGTACAAATACACAGTTTGATAAAAACAATAACACCTAGTGTTGGACAGATCAGTAGGGTGAATACAGTTTGTTATAATCCATTGCACATTTCAAAATAGATAAAAAAGAATTATTCAAATGTTTCTAGCATAAAGAGAAATATTTCAAGTGATGGATATCCCAATGGCACTGATTTGATCTTTGCAAATTATGTGAGTGTATTAAAGTACTACGTGTCCTGAAATTATATACATCTGTTATGTATCAATTACAAAAGAAAATTTTAAAATGAAAAGAAAAGGGACATCAGGAAGAAAACCGCCTAATTTTTCACTAAGCTCAGGGAAGCACACAGGTTCTCTTGGTCAATATATTTGCCCTTTTCCCCTTAATCTGCTAAGTATGTATGAACTTCCATATGAGGATGAAAGGACATAACATGGATTTAATATGCCCAATGAGCAGCCATTTTAACATTGCCTAAATCTCATGTTTTTCTAGCAGTCCACTTAACTTACCTTCTAATCCACTAGCCAAGGACAGAACCGGTTTCTTAGAGGTAGCTATTGATAATTGTTTTACAACCCCCTGCCTAGCTTGTTTTGTACTAATTAGCTTTTCTATTTCAAGTATTTGCTTCCACCCCTAAGACCCAAGTTAACCTAATCAGCCCTTCTTGACCTGAATGACACAGACTCTATCACCATGGCAGCAATCATGTAACTAACTCACCCATCTGCCTCCTGTCCATCACCTGACATCAGTACCTGCACATACTTGCCCTCTGTGATGCTGTGGAGCAAATCACCATCCAACCACCTTAACGACCTGTCCCCATCAAGGGGAATGTTTGAAAGCATTCAACATCGAGCCATCATGTGCCATTGTGTTGCTGAGCCATGGTCACCATGTTTCCTAGCCTTGACCCCCCCCTTTACATTGGGAAGGTGAATCTCCTCTTTCTCTTCCTTTCTAATTTACCTTCTAAATAAACAATATTTCCCAAGCTAACTTGTGTGTAATAATTTGCATCTTTCACATGGCACCAGATCACACAACCTGACGCCAGAGGGTCTGACCTAACATTTGGAGGCCCTGCTGGGATATATATACATATAGTGACCTAACAGAAGACATTGTACCTCTTTGAAAATGTCTTCCCCAATCTTGGTGTTTTTACCTTCACAAAAACAGAGCTCATGCCTTGTGGCCTCATCAGCCCTGCTGTAATCACACTAAAATGCTGTTACAATGTGCATCCAAGTAATCAACAGTGCTAACACTAGTGCCTTTGTTTGCAGAATTAATTCAGGGGCGTATTCGATACTTTCAGTATAGATGTCTGATGTGCATCACTTTGGAGTCAAAAGCAATATGCAATACATTTTCAAATAACAATGAGCCAGATCAGGCACATCTGTAATCTCAGCACTTGGGGAGGCTGAAGCAGGAGGATCACATGAGGACAGGAGTTTAAGACTAGCCTGGACAACATAGACCATGACTCTACAAAAAATTAAAATAATTAGCCAGGCATGTTGGCACACTTGTAGTCCCAAGCTACTTTGGAGGCTGAAGTAGGAGGATAGCTTGAGCCCAGGAGTTTGAGGCTGCAGTGAGCAATGATTGTGTCACTGCACTCCAACCTCGGTGACAGAGTGAGACGCTGTCTCTAAATAGTAATAATAACAAAAATAATAACGACTCATTATTTGGTTCTTTCTTGTGTAGAAGTCAGATGACTTGGAGAGCAAAAATAAAATCAAAGTGATATGCAATGCACTTCTAAAAAGAAGAGAGGGTTGGAGTCTGCAGAAGGCTGCAAATTGGACGCAAATGGCACAGGATCATGGCTTTACAGTGATCTGGGTCTCCATTATCTGGCAACCCAACACCTTGCACAACCTTCCAACACCAGCTGGGAATTCAAGAGAGGCACATGGCATAGCAGGAGACCTATTCACCCTCGCTTCCCTCTTCCTCCCCAAGCAGCGATCTGTGAATAGAGCGAACTCCTTAAGCCCCAGGGTTCACTGCTCTGCAAAGGCAATTTGCATTTCCCTACCAAGCAGGGAATACTTACTAGGCAGCCCAAGGTCTGCAGAAGCTCAGACCATCCTATTACCTTTGGTGTGTTAAAGGGAAGCATAATGCCAGCTCCAAAATGGAGCATCACAGAACACTCTTCAAGTCTCTGAATTCAGGCTGTGATCTTGTCCTACCTCACGCCTGCTTCATGGCTGGGCAAGAGAGAGAGACTGAGATTTTATTTCAGTAAGAAACCCTAATGAGTTGCATTACATCAAATTAAAAGGGGAGACACAGATATTTTTTAAAATGATAAAAATTCAGAAATTATGATGGTAAATAACGCTCCAAAATGTGGCAAAACTTGGAACATATTAAAAATTAATTGTAACATTCAACATTCACCTTTTTGCAATAGCTTCCATGGCCCAAACAAAGGCATATGAAATGCTTAATATTCTGCTCACATTACATTCTCTTTTGCAGAAAAGGTGGCCCTAGAATATTTTTTTTGCTATTCTTTGCTTTTTCATTGCTGCCATTTCCTTTGCCCTAAGGTTATAGAGTGGAAAATTCCATGATCTCTTTTTTTAATCTCTATATTTTCATGCAGGTGCGTTTTTTACTAAATTCTGTCTATCTATTTATTCATCCATATATCTATCCATCCATTCCTATCTATCCTCTATCTATCTGTATCTATCATCTGTCTACCTATGTATCTGTATCTTCCTATTTCTGTATAGCTATATCATCTATCATTTATGCATATATTTTATATTTGAATGTATGCATTTTTTCTATCATCTACTCATCCATCTAGCTACCTTTTTATTTATCTATTCATCTATCTAATATATATTGATAACTATATGTTATTATCTATATCCATAATATATAATTCCTTCTTACTCATGCAACTGTGACATCAATTAAGTCCTAATACAAATTATATCCTGAAACGTGGCATAGCAGCAAGGCTGAACACCTGACCCCAGGCCAAGGTTTGCACTCTATGACTGAGAATTACTTACATTTTTTAGTCCTCATCTTTCTCTTAGGTAGGATTAGGTAACCTAGAAAATCTCAAAGGTGCCTTACAATCTTTGAATGTATTGGATACAAGAGGCCTAAGCTCTAAATCAGAGCTTCTGTACTTTAACACACAGGTCAGGCATTGCCATAAGGGACCCTGAGGATAACAGTACAACGCTGCCTCCTCAGAACACCCAAATGCAAATTTGCTCTCTCAAGAGTAATATTTTACAAAGTGTTAACCTTGGGAACGTGGTCCACCCAAACACTTCTGCCTGCAGCAGTTTTCTGTGGCATTCATACAATCTGGGCCCCATCAAAACCAAGCACTCTCTTGTGTAGTGTCTGATAGGGACCGTGTAATTAGGGCATGTTTTATGTGAGATTGTGTTCAAGAGATGTAAGTACAACAGAAAGATGATTTTTCTTTACAGAGATAACATAATTGAGCTGTCTAGCATAGCGACTCCAAGCCATTGAAGGTGGTAGTCAAATGATTCCTTTGGCTTTGATTTTTTGTGTATGACTCTTTTACTGTTATTGCCTCTGGAACTACTATTACAAGGGAAGAAATGTTCCTGCACTAAAAGTCTACTCAATTTATGAGCTCAAGCCAGGTCAAAATAACTAAGATCTCCTATAATCCCAGGGTCTTTCCTTACTAGCCCCTTTTCTCTCCATGCTTGTCCAGAAATAGACTCTCCTTTAAGTTGTTGCTATTGTTTATGGCCAATGTAAGGGTCTTATAGAAAAATGTTGACTTCTGTGGTCACCCTTGTTTTTTAAAATCATGTCTAGTCAACCAGTACTTGCATGGTTTTGTTTCCCAGCTGAACTCTTACCCCACAAATCAGCTTATAACCAGGACTGACTACACCACCATTTTCCTCACACTGGCTGAATGTAGGACATGCCCACCTTAAACATTCCAACCAATTCTGAAATTCCAGGACAATCTAACATTCTAGATCAATTTATCTGAAAAAGGTTACCTGGAATTACGTGTTATTTCGATCAACAGCTGTTTAAGAAGACTTGGCTTCAAATCCAATGATATTATTTTCAAGGGTTGCATGCTGGTTGGCCCAACCATCTCTCCTTCATGCCATCACTCCTTTCAAGAGCTGCCTTTGCTTCCCAATTTGGGAAAGGAGTTAATGTCCCTAAATAAATGAGTACCCAGTATCCACCCACACGACTGTCATGAAAGTTCACTTGTACACTAACACAACCACTGCTTTCCTACTGCATATCCCACTGTGCCAAATAGGTATCAAAAGGAAGATATAGGGCCAGGCACTGTGGCTAACGCCTGTAATCCCAGTGCTTTAGGAAACCAAGGTGGGAGGATTGCTTGAGGCCAGGTGTTCAAGACCTGCCTTGTCAACATAGTGAGACTCCATCACTACAGAAAAATAAAATAAAATGATTAGCTAGGCATGGTGGCATGTGCCTGTATTCCCAGCTACTCAGAAGGCTAAGGTGGGAGGATTGCTTGATACCAGGAGGTCAGAGCAGCAGTGAGCTATGATCACACCACTGCACTCCAGCTGGGTGATAGAGCCAGATCCTATCTCAGGAAAAAAAGAAAAAAAAGGAAGATATACTACTCTTTCTGGTTTTTACGATCCAAAGTATAAAGGTTTTCTGGTCTCATGTTGACCAGAAAGACATTAATATTTGAAATAAGCGATACAAAAATGCCTACTATTTTAGAATAGAGGATTAAAGAGAAAGTAAAATCAATATCAAGGTAGCAGGACTTAGGAAATAAATTGAATTCCAGTCCCATTGAAGGGGGGAAAAGCTAGAATTATCCAGGGTGAATATCTAGTTATCCTGAAAGAAGACTTTTGATTGCAAAATAAAATGTAAACCTTTTCATTTTTAAATTCCTATGGATATTGTAACACATAACCACAAATAGAGTGGTTTAAGGTAACAGATATTTATTTTCTTCCAGTTCTGATGACCAGAAGTCAGAAATCAAGGTGTCAGTCACCTCTAGGGGAAGGTCTTTTCTGCCTCTTCCAGCTCCTGATGGTTCCAGGCATTCCTGAGTTTCTGGCTGATTCATTCCAGTCTCTGCCTCCTTCTCCACAAGACCTCCTTTGTGTCTGTGTCTTTTCCTTTGCTATCTTTTATATGGACACCCGTCATTAGGTTTAGAGGTCATCAAGGTAATTCAGAGTCATCTAATCTCAAGGTTTTGATCTTAATTATATCTACACTCATTTTTTTACCCACATTAATTTGCATTCTTGGGTTCTGGGAGTTAATAAGACTTGGACATGTATTTTTTGTGGGAGCAAGCAATATTTAATCCAGTACATTTTTAAGGAACTAATGTTTTACAAGTCTTATATTAAAAACAGTATCCACTTACAAGCTGAAATAATTGTATATCCTGTCTTGGAAAGATTGCACCTTTTTCTCTTTCTGTATCTCTTCTCCTAGCTCTGTTTCTTTTATTATTATTTTATTTTTTCTTTAGAAACAGTCTCTCTCTGTCACCCAGACTGTAGTGCAGTGGTGTGAACATGGCTCACTGCAGCTTTGACCTCCTGTGCCCAAGCAATGCGCCTGCTTCAGCCTCCTGCGTAGCTGAGACTACAGATGTGCACCAGTACACCTGGATAATTTTTAAAACTTTTTTTAGAGACGAGGTCTGGCTATGTTGCCCAGGCTAGCCACGAATTCCTGGGCTCAAGTTATCCTCCTGCCTCAGCCTCCAAAAGTACTGGGATTACAGGTCACTACTTTTTTAAAGACCACTTCATAATCTGCCTTTTTATAACGTCATGAGTGTCTGATTCCTCACCCTACAGGTTTATAAAGACACAAGCTTCTTAATACTTTATTTACCAGGGCACTCTGCTTCATGGAATGCCTTGCACATAACAAGCACATAATGTTTGGCAAATTGACATGAATTTATTGGGAGTATAAGCCTTTAATTTTTTAAAGAAAAATAGATAACTGTTTTTCTACATCATTTTAGGGGTGTTCTCTAGTTATCCATACCTTTTACTGAGAAATCAGACAGATTTTTTTCACTTCATATATCATTTGCTGAAATGCCCTTTGAAATGTAATGGAATATAGAGCTTTAGGAAACAAAACGCAGTCAAAAATAAATTATCTTCTCTCTTCGTATTGGGACCCAGAGGTCTCACCTTATTAATGACCACAGAGACTCTCATAAAGCAACTCTAACAGTCAAAGACAGCTGGACTCTAGTTTAATGGGAACCCTCATTAATTAGACAAGAACACCAAGGCCATGACCACAGCAGCTGGTAGCAGCAGCCCTGCAGTGAGGTTCACTCTCAGAAGACACAAGGAAAGAGTGTTTTGATGAGCAATGTACAGCAAAGGTGTGCAGCTTATCATCGCTTGATCTTGCTCCACATGGCCAGAAGCAGAGTGCCCTATGTATGTAAAACCTGCTTTGCTATTAATGGTTAGGGCAATGCTAAGCTGCTTTAACTGATGAATGAACACCGAATCTCAGTGTTTCTAACAAACAGCCAGGGTTAAGTTAAAAAAGAATGCTCCTCGCTGGCTGGTGGTGCTGTTCGAATACTGATTCAAGGACTCAGTATGCTTCCACTTTGTGGCTATGCATCTGCAACACAGGCCTCCAAGAGAAGAGGGGAAGAAGAAGGTGTGTTGATTTACTAAAGCTGCCATAACAAATTCCCATATACTGAGGGGCTCAAACAACAAAAAATTTAGTTTCTCACAGTCCTTGAGTCTGGAAGTCTGAGATCAACGTGTAAGCAGATCTGGTTTCTCCTGAGGCCTCTCTCCTTGACTTGTAGACACCATCTGTGTCTTCACATGGTCATCCCACTGTGCATATTGGCATAGCCAAGTAAAAATTTCCCCTTTCCTCTGTGAAGGTTCACTGAAAATCACTGACAAGAGGCAGATTAATAGGAAAAAAAGGTATACAAATTTATTTGGTCATAGGAGCTTTCAGAATGAAGACCCAAAGATACTGGGAAAACTGTCCATTTTTATGCTTAGGTTCAACAAAGTATGGACAGTCGTGTGGAAATGTGATTGGACAAAAATTTTAGGATCTAATGTTAGTAGACTGATTAGGGAATCCCAGCAAGGCTTGTCTGTCTAGATTTTTCTTGGACTCTGAGCAGAATTCCTTCCTTCAAGATGTGAGGCAGGACCCTCTCTGGAATAGGGTCTTAGGAACTACAGTCAAATAAGGTATGTCAGATCATTTCTTTATGGCCATTTTTTTTTTTTTTACAAAGAAAGGCAGAGGGAACGAGTCTTTTGTTTAGGTTTTATAGCTGGCTTTGGAGTAAAAGGGTTCTAGTTTCTAGGACCCACCTTGAGGAAGAGGAATTCTTGTTTCAATGGTGCCTGGGGGAGAATGGGACTGAGAGACAGGAGGGCAGGAGAAGGTCAGAGAGAAACTTTTGTTTCTCAGGCTGCTTCTGAAGCCTTCATTTTGGGGTATTGTTTTCTGAACCTCAATGGTATTCATGTACTAATCTACTCTTCTTAAAAGGACACCAGTCCTATTAGATCAGGGCTCACTTTAGTGACCTATTTTACCTTCATTACCACTTCAAAGACCATATCTCCAAATACAGTTACATTCAGAGATCCTGAGACTTAGAACATACAAATTTGGGAGGACACAATTCAGCCCATAACAGAAAGCAAGTCCACATCTTGCCACCTAGTTTTCAACCCATACTCCATTAACAAGACCTCATTCTGTGATCCAGATGCCCCGGCTGGGGGTGGAAAAATTACTAACATAGAATCAAGGTGCAAGAGACATTTCCCCACAAGGTCTCAACCCCATCGAAGAGGATGGTCAGATAACCTCTCTGCTTCTATCACACTTCAGAAGATACTTTTCTAGCTCAAAACCAACACCATTCCATTCTCTACCTAGGTTCTCCATTGCTAGAGAGATCACCTGTAAAATCTGCTCTTTTTCTCAACCAATCTTTTTTTTTTTTTGCAGAAACGGTTTCTGAATAAATATTACATTTTGATGCTTGCGTTTCTATATTGTGCTCATGTCTTTTTATTGCCTTTGAACCAGGATGCTACCCAGGTCTGTTGTTTATTTTACTAAATTTAATTAGCCTAATTGGAGGGGGAGGATAATATCCCTTGTTAGTGTGAATCAAGTGAGATTAGATTCCAGAACACCTCCTCCTAGGAGTGTGAAGGGCAGAGTTGGGGAACTCAAATGTGAGCATTTAAAAGGAACATCGACTGAATGAGAACCATCTGCAGCATGCAATTCATGAGCAGGTTTACTGCATTTCTCCACTCAGTGAAGATTAATTTAGCACATGCACTGCTCAAAACCAGTACCAGGAATAAAACGTATACAAGATCCAGGTCATGGTCTTTGAAGATAATACAGTATTAAAAGAAAACTTTAGACAAATTAAATTTAACAGTTTAATTGAGCAAAGAATGATTTGTGAATCAGGCAGCCCCCAAACCAGAATAGGTTCAGAGAGACTCCGGCCCTGTCATGTGGTAGAAGAAGATTTATGGACAGATAAAGGAAAGTGACGTACAGAAACAGCCAGATGGATTACAGCTCGGTATTTGCCTTATTTGAACATAGTTTGAACATCTGTCCTCCTGTGATTGGCCAAAACTCAGTGATTGGCACAAGAGTAGTCTACACTCAGTTAGGTGACAGTACAGCATTACAAAGAAACTTTTAGGCTGGACTTAAAATATTTAAGGAAGCAGCTTTAGGCCAAATCTAATTTAACAGTCTAGAAAGAAAAGCATACCTAAACACAAAGAGTTGTAGCAAAATGTGATGAGTGTTATGATAGAGGTGTGCACTGAGTAGACAAGAAAAAACAAAAGGGGCTCTCTTATACTCTACTATGTTCTACAAGCAGAGAACTAAGAGATATTGATCCCATTATGAAAGAACCTGGGTCATTTAACAAACTGAGACAGGTAGTATTTTTTTTCTGTAGGTAACTCTGATAAGAGAATGGTTAATTATAACAAGAAAGCCTAGACAGTTTGTAGACCAGGACATTCTCAAATCCCTTGTTTCAGAAATTACAGTGCAATTTGATTTCTCACCATTTGTGTCAGCAAAGGTAGGCAGGTACAAATGAAGCAACCTAAAGAAGATGACAACAGGCTGAAGAAGAGGTTTACCTGGCCCATGTGTGCATATCACTAGCTCATCTTCACCAGTCTCCTTCACAGTGAAATTTGACTTGCTCGGGGTCTGGAGAGAGAAACAGAAGACCTAAGAGAGTAGCTTGTACCTTTCTCATGTCACGTTGAATTTATTTCACCATCTGCAATTAGATGAAAGAAATCTCTCTTCCTTGAGGCTCTGTCTTTCTGAACCAGGAGTAGATGGAATTAGTTGACAAAACCAAGGCTGTACTTAAGTTCTCTCCATGATCAACTGTTGGACACTTGATCAACTGTTGATGCCCTTCTCTTTATCAATATCAGGAAAACATGCACTTCTGCCCTATGTTCCAATATTTTAACTACTCTTATAAAAAAGGTCATGGATAAACAGAATGAGGTGTATTCACAGAATGAAACAGTATTCAGCCTTACAAAGGAAGGAAATTCTGACATATGCTATAACATAGATGAACCTTGATGATATTATGCTAAGAAAAAGAAACCAGATGCAAAAGGACAAATACTTGTATGACTCCTTTTATATGCTGCCCTTAGAGGAGTCAAGCTCATAGAGACAAAAAGTAGAATGGTGGTAGCCAGGGGCTGGGGAAGGATAAAATGAGGAATTATTGTTTAAATGGTATAGGGTTTCAGTTTTGCAAGATGAAAAGAGTTCTGGAGATTGACTGCACATCAGTGTGACTTTCCTTAACACTACTGAATGGTAGACTCAAAAATGGTCAAGATGATGTGAAAATAAATATAATTAAAAAGCTGTTTAAAAAGTGGGCAAAAGACATGAACAGACACTTCTCAAAAGAAGATATACAGGTAGCCAACAGACACATTAAAAAATGCTCGGCCTCACTAATCATCAGAGACATGCAAATGAAAACCACACCGAGATACCACCTAACCTCAGTAAGAATGACCATAATTAATAAAACAAACACCAACAGATGCTGGCAGGATACTGAAAAAAAGGAACACTTCTGGAATGCAAACTAGTGCAACATCTTTGGAAAACAGTGTGGTAATTTCTAAAAGGACTAGACATTGACCTTCCATATGACCCAGCAATTCCCCTACTGGGAATATACCTGGAGGGATGCAAATCATTCTGCAAAAAAGATGCCTGCACAGACATGTTTATTTCAGCACTATTCAAAATAGCAAAAACATGGAACCAACCGTGCTGCCCATTGAAAGTGGACTGGATACAAAAAATGTGGTACATATACACAATGGAATATTAAGCAGCCATAAAGAAGAACAAACATATGGACATCACAGCAACTTGGATGGATTTAGAGTCTATCATACTCAGTAATCTATCACAGAAACAAACAACAGAGTACCACATATTCTCACTCATAAGCGGACCCTGAACATTTACCATAATACTATAAGAAAGGGATTGACAGTAGCGGGATATTGCTGGGATGGGGATGGGGGTGAGGGGACACAACATCAATAAGGGTACCTGATCTCAAACCAGGCAAAGTGGGGATCAAAGGGAGGCCCAAACTTTACCTGTATGATGACCACGTGTATACCTAATCCTGAATTGTACCTCACATCTTTAAATAAAATGTAAAAATTTTTAAAAAGCTGTTGAAACCCCTCAAAACACTTTAAACCTTGAGAGAAATGTGACTGTGATCTGAATCACATATAGTTACAACTTCTGTTCTCAGATTATAAATTAACTCACTTTCTTATTTTTCTTGCTCTGTACAATGACTAGAGAGTTAAATGACATAAGAGACAAAAACTTCTTGCCTTCTTAATTAATGATCCTTGTTATAGATTAACTTCCCCCTTTGTTTTCCTGCTTTGCTTAGACCAGAAAACAGAAAACCCACGACAGTTATATCCTCTGTAAAAAGTATTAAATGTACCCTTCCCAAAAAGATACGCTTCCTATAGCCAATCAAAATGTTGTAACTGTGCACCAACCTCGTATGAATAATGTGGCAATCCTGCCAAAACTCCTCTGCATCTGCCTATATAAATGAAATCTTAACTTCTCTACTTTAGAAAGTTGACTTCATTCCTTTGGAGTTGGTGTTTCCAGGTGGATGAACCTCGCACTTTGTGTTTGAATAAGCTCTGTTTAAATTAGAGTCTGACACTTTTGATTATTTGGGATTGACAATGGTAAATTTTATGTTATATATACTTTTACCACAATTATTATTATTATTGTTTAGAGGATACTGTTTTGGAAATATTGATAGAAAATGTAAGACTTTCTCTCTGGGTGGGAGATCATTTTAGCATTTCATTTGCTCCTGATTCCACAAATTTATTGATGCCCAGGAGCAAATCTGCCCATCAAATCTTGCTGTGTTAGTGCAGTCTTCACACATGTTTATTATTCAGATTTGAAGGTTATTTTCAAATGTTTATTGTAATTGTACTATTTGTTCTTTAATTAAATAGCCAGGCATGCTCCTCCTCTCCCCTTACTCTATGTCATAGAGACCAATAGGTGCTGCGTAAACATCATTTCAGAGAGAAGAGTCCTGTAAATCATGAAAAGGGATTCTTAGAATGTGAATCAATATTCATGCACAAAATTCTATACGGAGATTCCTTAAACAGGGCAAAAGTTTTCACAAAAGTAGGTTGTGCAATTCACAAAATTATAGCCACTCTCCAGAAAAATTATAAAAACTATACTTTTTACTGAACAAAAATATTTCACATACTTCAGTTAATATTTTTACATGATTAGCATAAAAATAATCTGTTGCAAATAACATTCTAAATGCAATCCCTAAATGTCCCTGGACATTTTCTTATTGATATAAGCTCATCCTTGAACACCTGATTACTTAACTCTGAGGTATATCTGCATACCGAATTCTGCCACTTAAACAAACACTTAGGAATTTATAACCCTGAATCTTGTTCACTGGGTCCACATAAATATGACTCTAATAAGCTCCAGTCATGTAACACATAACAATGTTTCAGTCAATGGCCTATTACATGTTTAATGGTGGTCCCATAAATTATAATGGAGCTAAAAATATTCCTACTGTCTAGTAACATCATAGCAATCGTAACAACCCATTACCTTTTCTATGTTTAGATATGCTTAGTACACAAATAATTACCATTGTGTTATAACTGCCTAAAGTATTCAGTATAATAATATGCTGTGCAGGTTTATACCCTAGGAACATTAGGCTATACCATATATCCTAGGTATGTAGCAGGTTACATCATCTAGGTTTGTGTAAGTTCATTCACAATGACAAAATTGCCTGAGGATGCATTTCTCAAAAGGTATCCTTATCATTAAATGACATGTGACTATAATTCAATTTAAATAGTCAAGTACTTACAAATAAGAAGTTATGGGCTTCAGTTTCTAATCTCCCTAATGATAGCCGTAAATAATGCTGAAAGAATTATAAGAATATACACTTTTAAAGTGCATCAACAAATTAGAAACTCTAAGTGAAGTTAAGAAGTCAGAAAGATGTGCTTGACACAGAACCTACTTATCTTGTGCTTCAGTTACCAAAGACCCATGGAATTTGATATAAGATGAACCAACAGAGATTTAAAACCCTACATCTATACTTTCAGGAAATTCAAAATGCACCTTCATATCCCTCGGTGTCTTAAAGCAAAATAGCTTGCTCACAAGAGTCTGATATAAAATATACGCATTAATCATGAATCTGTAACCCCACAAGATTACCCCCAAAAATCTTCCAGCTGGACCACACAATTGTGAGAAACAATACATGTTTGCTATTGAAGCCACTAAGTTGTGAGGTGAATCATTATGCAGCAAAAGTGAATTGCTATGATGCTGTAACTCATATAACAGCACCTAGGTAATTCTTACTAAAGTCCCTCATGCTACTCAAAGAGAGAGTTGATCCTCATTATCTGTAAATTTCATATTTTTGAATTTGTCATTTCACTAAAATTTATTTGTAACTCCAAATGAATGTTTAACAGTGGTTTGGAGGACATTTGTGAAAATTTTGAATCGCCCAAATTGCACATTCTCAGCCGAAGTAGAAGACATCAACACTCTGGTACAGTAAACAAGTGTTCTGTCAGTGGTCTAGTGAATGCCATGTTTTTTGCATTTTGGAGTTTTCTTGGTGATTTTGCTCTTTAAAATGGCCCTCAAATTCAGTGCTGTCTAGAGTCCTTAAGCACAGAGGCTGTCATGTGCCTTTCAGAGAAAATATGTGGGTTAGATAGGCCTCATTCAGGCATGAATTATAGTGTCATTGGCCATGAGTTCAAAGTCAATGAATCAACAATACGTATTAAATAAGATGTCCTTAAATAAAAACACACATGCAACAAGGCTAATATATTGATCAGATGATGAAAATATTGGGACCAGAAGTTTGCAAGAACCTAACTCCTAGGAAAAATGATTCAGTATTTGCTAATTCATTGCTCATGATGACTTTTTGGACTACAACTACCACGAATGATGAGAATCAATTGTATCTGGTTCTCCATGCAGTAATATTGGGGGACTGAATATCCTTGTCCCCTTGGAGTTTGATACAGGCATGTGGCTAGTTTGGCCAATGACATAGAAAAAGAAGTGGTGTGTGTCAATTCCCGAGAGCATTTTTTCTAGTTTTTTTAGTTGGAGACTCACTGTCACCCAGACTGGAGTACAGTGGCACACTCACGGCTACCGCAGGCTCAACCTGCGGGGCTCAGGCAATCTTTCTGCTTCAGTCTTCCAAGTAGTTGGAAATACAGGGGTGCGCCACCACGCCCAGCTAATTTTTTGATTTATTGTGTAGAGGAGATCTCGCTATGCTATCCAGGCTGGTCTCGAACCCATGGGCTCAGGCAATCCTCTCACTTCCACCTCCCAAAGTGCTGGGATTACAGGCATGAGCCACCACGCCCTGCGTGGAGAGCTTTAAGAGCTGTTCTTTTTGGTCATGTCTCTACTTTCCTTCTGCCACAGAAAATAGCTGCTCTCTGCTCATTGACAGTTCCCTGAACCTTGCTCCCAAAGCAAAAGCAACCCAAAGCAGGACTTTAGTATGTGCTGGATATTGTGTGCTGTTCCAAGCCCACTAACATCTCTGGTGTTTGTTACTGCAACATAATCTAGTTGAATCTGTTTGGTGGTAGCAGAAAAATATCTCTCTGCTGAATTTGTAACCTGAAACCTTCCCTCACATACCTTTGTAACCCCAAAACCACATTCCCTGGGCAGTCTGAGAAACATGAAGCCAACGGTTTCATTTACAGAAGTTTGGGATTTGCAGTATCTTCAGCTGCATGGTACAAACAAAATCACCCAACCCATCAAGAGGAGACCACTCCATTCTCAGGCCCCAGAAGCTTTCTGACAGTTTCCAAAATATGAGTATATGCCCCAAAAGAAGGCAGCCAAATGGCGTCTGCAAAGAATGCAGCCATCAGTATATTCAGCCATCAGGATTTGGAACATTTGTCACCTACAATTGCACAACTTCCTGTGTGACACCTTGAATTAGACAATGTTAAGTCATCTTACCCTGATCCCAGATAACATTTAAAACGGAACGCTGTCCTCCGAGACAATCTCTCTTCCAATCGCCTTACCTCAGACAATCTCTCCTCCAATCGCCTTACCTTAGTAAGTTGCAGTTGCATTTACAGCTCAAGCAGAGCTCCACGGCCATAGTCTGTGGACTGTATGGTCATACTCTCTGCCGCCCTCCCTGTAGTATCTATTTTTAAATCAACATCCAGTGTCATCTGTTTTTCTCCTCAATCATCCTCATGCTGGTCTACTTTCTCCATCACCTCTTGACTGGCCCATTACTTCTCCCCTCTCCTACACTTGCTGTATTCCATCCATCCTCCACTTGGTACCCGCAGTGCTTTCCTTAAAAGGTCAACCTCACTAGGCCATTCCCCACTTCATCAATTTACATGACCTATATGTCCCATGTGGAATCTGGCCCATGCTTCCTGCTTGGTTTTCTTGCACTAACCCAATGTCTCATCCTCCTTCTCTCTCTCTCTCAGTCCTGATATTTGGTCTCCATGTCAGAAGCTCTTTTTAATGACTTTAAAACAAAAAATCCTCCCCCAGAAATCTTAAATCCTGTTTCCTCAAAGACAGCTGGCAATATCGGCCTGTGTTAGATGTACTTCCCCCTGTCATGGGCTCTCATTATGTCATCGGGATAATCACTGATTAAACTTGCAATAAATCGTATGTCTGGTCATCTGCTCATTGCCTGTCTCCCCAATAGCCAGCAACCAGTAAGAAAGGTGGGGTCATATCCCTTTTCTTCATGTTTGCATCCCAGGCTCTTACAGAATACTGAGGGCAAAACACATGCTAAATAAATATCTGGTGACTCCTTGATAGGATCATTGAATGAATTCACCCAGGAATGGATTAAGAGTGACCAGTCCCCTTCTCCAGCCAGATTACACATCACCACTACCTTTCACTATGCATCTTCTTTTCACAATGGTGTGCTGCTCTTTGTACATGTCCCTCTGAGAGCCATAGTGAGCTCACACCCTTTGCTCACTATACCAGTCCATTCTGCCATTACAACAAAATATTACAGACCAAGTGATTTATAAATAATATAACACGGCCACAGTTCTAGAGGCTGGAAGTCCAAGATCACGGAGCCAGGAGACTCGTGTTGCTAAGGGCTCACTCTCTGCTACCAACATATCACCTTGTTGCTGTGTCCTCACATGGTGAAAGAAGGCAAAAAGGGATAAATGCTGTGTCCTCACATGGCAGAAATAATGAAAGAGCAAAAGGGCCAGGAAGTTCTCTCAAGTCTCTTTTATAAGGGTATTAATTCCATCCATGAGGTTCCACTTTCAGACCTAATGACCTCCCAAAGGTCCCACCTCTTAATACGATTACATTAGAGATTCAGTTTCAACATGAATTTTGAAAGGATGCAAACATTCAAACCATAGCAATTACCATGATCAACTCCACATCCAGTGGCACTGGTGATTTTGTTGGGCCAGTGCTACATTTTGCAGGTCACCCGTAATTAGACTGCAGTTTAAGCACAGGCTTTCCAGAGTCCTTCAAGGGCACTGTGCTCCTGTTTCTAATTGCCTCTCTCTGGTCCACGGTGAAAGAGCTCCCCAGGCATCATGATACCGCAGTTCAGTACTTTTTCCAGCCCACAGAAGTTCTAATAAGTAATGCTAAGAAGCATATAGCTCCCAGTCTTCATTATAAGAACACATGTCCTAGCACCTAATGTGCAGTAGGAAGTTTATGCTGCTATATTTTTCAGAAAGCTTGGAGCTACAGGCAGTAAAACAGCATAGAGGAATCCATAGGGAATGCTTATTTCAGAAGTAAATTTCGAAGTCTCCATCTGACTCCAAACTTTGAAACCTCAACATTAAGAAACCTTTTCCCACTGGGCAAAGCATAGAATCACCCTATTTGGTAATTATCAAATCTAGTGTGAGCCTTAGTTTTATTCTTAAACAGACCCTTCTTTCTTCATAATAATGTCTGAAAAGCAATTACAACTTCCAAAGAACATGTTATACATAGACCAAAGTTGATTCTGCTCAGAGTTATGCCAAATCCATTGATAAATCTTGCACTGACCATCCAATTACTTTTGTTATTTTAATGACAAGGTTTCCTTCAATGTTTATGATGAGCTTACAAGTAATTGTATACTGTGTTTAAAAAAAGTATGCTGATGCCTGACTTACTCCAAATGCTTGTGACTTTTCTACCACTAAAAATATACCAAAGAATATCAAACAGTGAACTTACCAGAAAATGTGCTAGAATGAAAATTGTGAGTATTTTTCAATCTACAAAAGAATCTGCACATTTTTATAGATTAAATCTGAGGTTTCACTTTACATTGCAAAGCATTTTACTTTCTGCACATGAAAAGATATCTTGGCTCTTCACCCACTACTCTGGATCTCGTCATTCATCCCATTTTACTACAGAAGCTGGAGTGCAGTGTGGTCATCATAGCTCCTTGCAGCCTCAAACTCTTGGCCCCAAGCAATTCTCCTGCCTTATTCTCCCAAAGTGCTGGGATTACAGTCATGAGCCACTTTACCAAGGAAGGGATGTATTCATTCTCTCTCCGGGCTTCCCTTATAGATAAGGGTGGTTGCCATGGACTGAATGTTTATGTTCCCCCACAAAATGTATATGTTGAAACCCTAACCACCAAGAAGATGTTATTAGGAGATGGGATCTTTGAGAAGTAATGAGGTTATTGAGGGTGGAGCCACATAAACAGGATTAGTGCATTCATAAAAGATAAATGAGGATTTGCTCCTCTCCTCCCCACCCTTCATCATGTAAGGGCACAAGAAAAAGGCACCATTTGCAAACCAGAAAGAGAGCCCTCACCAGAACCTTACCATACCACCGCCCTGATCTCTGACTTCTAGCTTATAGAACTTTTGAGAAATCCATGTTTGCTGTCCAAGCTACTCAGTCTATGCTATTTTGTTACAGTATCCTGACCTAAGACAATGGCATACAGTCCTATACTGGGGAGTCTGAGAAATATTTGTTTTCCTTGATCGAGGATGTGGTTCAGGAGAAGCAAGCCCTTCCCTTTTCCTTCTTCCTTCAGTCTTGCTGTGAATGTGCCTGACCTACAACAGCACACCTGTGACCCTGAGACAAAGGTCAAGAGAAGCACAAAGACATTAGCCTGAACATCGTTGGGTCTCTGCACCTGACCTGCATTAGTACATTTTCTTCCACATTTCTTGACATGTAAAGAAAATATGTGATTTAAAAAAATAGATACATTCCTAGCTGGGAGAGGTGGCTCAGGTCTGTCATCTCAGCATTTTGGGAGGCCAAGGCAGGAGGACTGCTTGAAACCAAGAGTTTGAGGCTGCAGTGGGTTTTGATCATGCCACTGCACTACGGTGTGGGCAATAGCAAAATAAGCTACATTCCTGTTTTTTTAAGCCACTGCAAGTCAGATTCTATTACTTGTTGCCAAAAGCATTTTTAATTTAAAATGTTGTAATTGTGTGTACATTTATGTCTGTGTGCATAGGTATGAGCATATTTTATTACAAAATGGGAGAAAATATTGTAGGTGTGACTGCAAGCCAATATCTATTAAGTTAATTTTAGAAACCAATTTCTTTTAACATCACTAGAGGGGCTATACTTTTTTACAAATGTATGACAAAAACCTGCATTTAATTTTTACTATAAAAACTTCTACCTCTTAAAAGTGTTTTGAAGTATATTCAAATTAAAGTGTTTATAGTGATATTAAAAACAAAAGAGAAATTGCAATAACTTGTAACATTAAATGATGAGGTAAGCTTGCAGTAGTCTGCAAATTAATCATTTCTCTAAATTTCATAGGAAAACTACGGTGTTAACTCATCATTTCTGTTTTAAAATTCATGAAAACATCTAGTGACTTAATTATGTAAATTTTATTCACTGAAGTTCTCAAAGTAATAGTTTCACATTTAAAAGTTAATATAAAAAAGTTGTAATTACAGTTACTATAATAAATAATATACAGCTAATAAATATGGTTAATATATAATTAATATATATTTAATACATAAGTTAATATTTAGTTGTATAACATCTTGTTTTATATATACACTATATATATGTGTGTGTATATATACATGCATATCTACACATACATACACATATAAAGGGGCTGCCAAAAAATATGTACACTTCTTAAGTATGATGTTCACTCAAAAGATGGCATTAATCAAATGATGATAGCATCACTATGCAAAAGGCAAGGCAGTAAAAAAAAAATGACAGAAGCACGATTGAACAGATGTCATACTACACATTGCTACTATAATTTAATTCAATTTCAAAAAATAATACAAAGATAGCATCTCTTAAAATTTGTAAACATTTTTGGCACCCTGGTGTGTGTGTGTGTGTTTCTGTGTGTGTGTGTGTGTGTGTGTATAAAGATAAAGATGATATAGGATTAACAAGATTTAAGGCTATGCAAAACAAGAGTTAAGTCATGCCCTACAAATCACATCTCTTTAAAATGGTTTTTTAATTGACCCGGTATAACATGGCCTACTTCCCAACTTGACTCTGGTAGAGCATCACATGACAGAGAGCTGGCCCCTTATCTTAACTTAAACATTTCTTTGTACTCTTTCAACTCATCACCAACCAGAAAATCCTTGAATCCACCTTTGACTCCTGCTTTGAGATGTTCAGCCTTTTTGGGCCAAATCAATGTATCCCTTCCGTGTATTGATGTCACCCGAAACCCCTGTCTCCATAAAATGAATAAAATGAATTGATGTTACCTGAAAGCCCTGCCTCCATGAAATGAATATATATATTAAAGAAAAACTACTTAAAAGTTCAAAAACTTACAACAGGGAGTAGAGCTTAGTCAGCAGATAAATAAGATTAGCCAAAGTTGGTAATTCAATTACATGAATGTCGATGGCACTTTCCTACATTTCTGGGAGGCAGAAACCCAATCTTAGTTGGTGGGGAAGGTAGTTTTTACAAATAGAGTTTTATTAGGGACAATGGATAGACCTGAGCAGAATCACCCAGGGAATCCTCAGGGCTCTTCTCGCAGGTGACAGTTTGAGTATGACCAGGGCTGTGGGGATTTGCAGAGACTCTGCTATTGCTTTAGTTCCTGCAGTGAGAAATTGTTTATAGGAGGGTGTAAAGGTTGCCCAAGTTCCATATGTGTAAGGGAGCCGCCAGACTCCACAGAGCATACCCATGTAGAGCTTTTACCTGTCTGCCCATCTATCATCCATCTATGCCTATCATCTATCTATCTATCTGTCTATCATCTATTATCTGTCTACCTATCATCTACCTATCCATCCATCATTTATCTATATAAATATCTATTATTTTGGTCAAATATGCATCACATAAAATGTACCATTTTAAGTGCACGGTTCAGTAGAATTACGTGGATTCACATTGTTGTACAACCATCACCACTATCCGTTTCCGACCTTTTCATCATCCTGAACAGAAACTGTTCCCATTAAATACTAACTCCTTATTCTCTCATCCTCCTCCAGTCTCTGGCAGCCGCCGTTTTCTGTTTCTATGAATCTGATGACTCTAGGGGCCTCATATTAGTGAAATAATACAATATTAGTACTTCTGTGACTGGCTTATTTCACTTATCATAATGTCATCAAGGTACATCATGCTGTAGCATAGTTCAGAATTTCCTTCCTTTTTAAGACTGAATGTTATTCCACTGTATGGGTATATCACATTTTGTTTATCCACTTATCTGTCCATAAGCACTTGGGATACTCCCACATCTTGGCTGTTGTGAGTAATGTGGCTATGGACACAGGTTTATAAATATCTCTTCAAGATCCTGCTTTCAAGTCTTTGGAATATATACTCAGAAGTGGAATTGCTGGATCACAAGATAATTCTGTGTTTAGTTTTTTAAGAAACCACCATACTGTTTTTCATAGTGGCTGCACCATTTTGTGTTTCCACCAACAGTGTACAGGGATTCCTACTTCTCCACATTCTGACCAATACTGGTTATTTTCCGGATATTTTGGATATTAACTATCTTAATGTGTGTGAAGTGTTAGAGCTTTTATTTAATGCTAAGAGATACAGTGCAACAAGAGAGAGAAAGAGAAAGAGAGAGAGGACACGTGTGTGTGTGTGTGTGTGTGTGTGTGTGTGTGTGTGTGTGTGTGTGTATACAGGCCAGCATTGGGTTACAGACATCCCTTGCCCAAGCTCCCCAGGGTTCTAATTTGCACATGGATTGAACCATCAAGATCCATAAGAAGAATTTTGGCTTTCTCAGGAAATTTCAAAGCAAATCATCCCAAATTGTGGGCAAACAGTACAGCGAACTGGTTAAACCAGTTGCAAACTATCAATAAAGAAAGAACCCCTAACGGGGGTTCTTACAACATTTCTGACTTTAAACAACACCCCATAAAACCCACTAGGCATGAGTCAAAGACCAGACCTCCAGGAGTTCCCAGAGAGAGCTAGATCTTGTCTACTCCAGGTGTAAATTCTATTTTCCACAGCATGTCACATAGCCCTTTCAAACACAATAATGTTGATAAAACATAGTTTATTTTTTAAAATTTCTCTGCTCTCACAACCTCAATTTATCTGTTGAAAGTCACATGGCCAGAAGCAACTACAGATTCAAAATCAGTATTGTGAGCTGCACTGACTACACTTCCATGTAATTCATAACGTGTTGAAAGTCAAATGCTCACTGTAAATGATCACTGATTTGAGTTCCTAGGTACCTAACTTCAATGTGAGTGTGCCTACATTTTATAATTTAATAGAAGTAAATATGAAATCAATATGAAGAGTAAGTAACTATCTATGTTTTATTGAGTGGCTAAAATTGGCTTGTATCCTATTTAGAGTTCAACTAACCATTGATTATATCCTTGAAGCTTGGGGCTGATCCATTCTCCAAACCACTGCTATGAAAGAATCAGTCCAAAACAGAAGTGTGGGCAGGGCTTCAGTCTCACCCTAGTCTCTGGCTCCATTTTTGTATAGATCCTCTTTCTTTTCCTTAGACAGATGCCAATCATTGGACTTAACATTCACACAGATAATTTAGGCTGGTTTCATGTCAAGTGTCTTAACTAATTATATCTACAAAGACCTTATTTCCATACAAGGGTGAGCATGTAATTTTTGGGAAGACCCTATTGAACTACCTACATTAGGATTGCAAAACAGAATGAAGCTGACCTTACTATACTTTCCACTTCACAAATGTCTGGGAGAAATATGCTGTCAATCAGACACTAGTCTTTTTGAGAGTGGGGTGAGCAATTCTCTGTACTCAGAAAAAAACATGCTAACCCCACCCCATGTGAAGGTACCTTACCAGAAACAGAGACTGATGTACACGGATTGTGTATGCCAGGCCAATTTAGCACTGACTGTCACACCATATTCTCCAAAGCAGTATCCCCTTTCTCCTTCTAGGTACTGATTTTTTTGTAAATAACTAGTGAATTTCTTCACCAAATCACACATTTTTCAAATAGTGAAATGACAGCTACACATTCAACAGTCTGCAATGTTGCCATATAAAATATAGAATGCCCAGTTAAATTAAAATATCAGATAAATACTGAATAATTTTTTAGTTTCCATATGTCTCAATGTTGCATAGGGTATGCTTATTCTTAAAAATATGCTATTTATCTGAAATCTAAATTTATTAGAATTTTTATTTGCTAAACCTGGCAACAGTTTTTCACGCTTGCATCTCTGCGTCTGCTTCTACTCCAGGAGAAAGGAAACCTAAGTCACATTCACTGTATCTAAGAAGAGGTGACCATACCTGAGTTTTGATTCTTCCTAATGCTAGTACTAAACATCCTTTATTACCATTGTCTGGAAAAAGATGCATCGAAAAATCTCCACAGAGCTAACATTTCCTGAGACTCTGCTTATGTGCCATGCAGATTATGAGTGTTACCGCGTAGGCTATTTCATTTCATTTTCACAATAACCCTCCAAGAATAAAAAGTGAAAATTGTCTTCCTCAAATGCCCCCTGCCATTGGCAACTCCATGAGTATAGCTGTGGCCACAATCTTTCCAAGGAGGAGTAAAACCAAAGAAGGGAGAAAATGTCTGCCTAGAAGGAAGAACCTGTGTCACCTTCTTTTCCAAATGGTCTTACATTGTAAACAGATCTTTAAATACAAAATATTATGAAAAAGCTTGTACTTAAAAAATCTTCTGTATCAAATCTTCCCACTCCCAGACAATAATCAATTTCAATCCTTTAAGTGTTCATGTTGATATTTACAGTCATGCTCCTATAAAGTGTTCTTGCACTACGATTTCAAGATATGCCAATTTTATACTTTACGGTTACTGTCTGCCTCTCTAACCAAACATAAATGCCCTTCCCCTCCTGCTGTGGTCTTTAAATATTTAGGTCACAATATTTTATTTAAGCTATCATCAATGTTTCCATTATATACCAAAAATAAAATCCTAAGTCCCTCAACTGACTGAACAAACCCCCTCCTGATCAAGGGAAACTCAGAGAAACCTGGACAACTGAATGTCTGGCCATAATGGGAAGGGAGATTGAATACACCCCATTCTACCCCCTCCCTTTTGGAGTTTAGGCACAAGAGACCAGCATTAAGTTTAAAATAGAGATAATAAAATGGACAAAACAGACTTCTTGTGACAATAAGGTACCAAATTATAAACAAGATTTAAGGCCACACAAAACGAGAGTTAAGTCATGCCCTACAAATCAGAACATCTCTTTAAAATGGTTTTTTATTAACCCGGTATAGCATGGCTTACTTTCCACCCTGACTCTGGTAGAGCATCCCATGACAGAGAGCAGGCCCCTTATCTTAACTTAAAAACTTCTTTGAGCCGGGCTCGGTGGCTCAGCCTGTAATCCCGCGACTTTGGGAGGCTGAGGTGAGTGGATTGCCTGAGCCCGCGGGTTCGAGACCCGCCTGGGCAAGCGAGACCTCATCTCTACAATAA